>JAILXH010159846.1:9779-24468 GCA_023558415.1 Piaractus mesopotamicus
GAATGCTGCCACCTTCTCTGGGCCCAAGCTCTTCTAAAATGAACTGAGGGGAAGTGGAAATGTGTCCTGTGGTCCGACAAATCAACATTTGAAATTCTTATTGGAAATCATGGATGCTGTGTCCTGCAGGCTAAAGACAACTCCGCTTGTTATCAGCGTACATTTCAAAAGCCAGTATTTATGATGGTATATGGGTATGTTAGTGCACATGGCATGGGTGAAGTGCACATCTGTGAAGACACCATTAATGCTGAACAGTATATACATGTTTTGGCAACATATACTGCTATTCAGACAATGACTTTCTCAAGGAAGGTCTTGATTCAGCAAGACAATGTCAAAACACATTCTGCATGTGTTACAACAGTATTGCTCAGTATTAAAAGAGTCTGGGTGCTAAGCTGGCCTGCCTGCAGTCCGGACCTGTCACCACTGAAAATATTTAGCACATTATAAAATGAAAAATATGACAAATTTGACCCTGAACTGATGAGCATCTTAAATCCTATATCAAACAAAAAAGAAAAGAAACATTTCACCTTTAAAAATACAGCAGTTGGGTCTCCTCAGTTCCCAAACGCTTACAGTGTTGTTAAAAGAAGAGGTAATGAAACACAGGGGTAAACATGCCCCTGTCCCACCTTTTGTGTGTGGGACAGGGGCAGTGTTGTTTTCGTCAAATTCAATTCAAATTTTTCAAAAAACAATAAAATTTCTCAGTTTCAACATTTGATTTGTTGTCTTTGTACTATTTTCAATTAAATATAGGGTTTAAATAATTTGCACATCATTGCATTTTGTTTTTATTTACATTTTGCACAGAGTTTTAATGTTTTTGGAAATGGGCTTATAGATCTTTTTTGGTTTAAATGAGAAGCGTTGTGTTTGGAGAAAGGAAAACATTGCATTCCAGCATAAAAACCTTGTCCTATCTGCGAAAATGTCAGGACATCTGCCTGTGAGCTAAAACTCAAGAGAAGGTGGGTCATGCAGCAAGACTATGACCCTAAGCACACAAGTCGTTTTACCAAAGAATGGTTAAAGAAGAAAAAAATTTATGTTTTGGAATTGCCAAATCAAAGTTCTGACGTTAATCCTATTGAAATGTTGTGGAAGGACTTGAAGCAATCAGTTCATGGGAGTAAACCCACCAACAAAACAGATTTAAGCTGTTTGTACGGAGGAATGGGCTAGAATTCCACCAAGCCGATGTGCAGGACTAGTCAACAGTTACCGGAAAGGTTTAGCTACAGGTATTGCTGCACAAGGGGGTCACACCAGATACCAAAATCAAAGGTTCACATACTTTTGCCACTCACAGATATGTAATATTGGATTTTATTTTTTAATATATTAATGACCAAGTCTAATATTTTTGTCTCATTTGTTTAATTTGTTTCCCTTTATGTACAGTTAGGACCTGTGTGAAAATCTGATAAAGTTTTAGGTCAAATTTATGCAGAAATATAGAAAATGTATAGAAAAAAACTTTCTAGCACCACTGTAGTTGTACGGTACTATGTCAGAGACCACCCTTTCATTCATCCAATTTTCAGTGAAAATGGCCATTAAGTACAAGTTATTCATCAGTGTCAAGAACAAAAGCAGAAAACATATATTTAACTGTCTCGACGAGTAAACATATAGTGAGGTGAAACAAGTATTAAGACTCTTTTGTTTTTGTTACTTAATATTTTTATGGGGCATATATCCATATTTACAAACAATGTCTTTTGACTGTACTTGTAAGTATGAACCAAAAAGTATTCATTAGCATTAACAAATATTAAGTATCCTACTATCCTACACACTTAAAAAGATGGTTCTTCAAGGGTTATTTAGTAAAGAAAATGGCTCCGACTAGAACCATGAACACTCATAGAACACTCATTTTCATCATGAATGTGTTGTATATGGTTCTATATAGAACCTTTTAAAAAAGTGTTCTATAGAGCACCAAAAGGGCTCTTCTGTTGTTACACATACCTCATATTGTTTTTGGTGCCAAAAAGGCACCATATGCAACATATTCTCCATCACACTGAAGAATGTTTTCACTACGCAAAGAAATTGTTAATCATGCAAAGGTTCTTCATGATTAAAGGGTTACTAGCAAATAATATGTGGATATGTGAAATATTACATTATTAGTAACAATATGTGAACAGATCTTTTACTTCCCACCATCTCCACCTTTCATCAAGCAAAAACGTAAGTTCTCACATTCGTTCTCGGCTGCACATACATGCAGCTCCATGTTCACCTCCTTTGTTCTTGTCACTTTACACTGTTTTTAGACCAACTGTTGAATAATCACTTATGAGTTATTTCAGTTCCTTTATGCTGGCAACCTGTGTACATGTTAACACATATGAGTTAGTTCAGGTATCTGGCAATAATGTTTTTTTGTAGCTTGTAAGGCATGTCACACACACACACACACACACACGCACATTAACATTGATACTAAAAGGCTAGCCTGCTAACTGGCATTGTTAACATGTACTGAGCTAAGAGAAAAGTAAAATAAAATACAATAAATAGAATGTAGAAAAAAGAGTATTATTAAAAAACAGCCAATGTGAAAGGAGCTCAGGAGATGTACATACAAGATGTGTGGATATCTGTACATGTGCAGATATGAATGTCTGTACACATGCAGGGCAAGCAGACATGTGCTCTAAAATATACCAAAAAAACTATTATATACAGAATATTACAGAGTAATATGAACATTTGTCTTAAGAATGAAAAAACATTACATTACATTAATAAACATACCCTGACAGACGCTGGCTTTTGAACCCTATGCTGGTAACATTTAAAATGGTCCTTTTGTTCTTTGGTCCAGAGAACACAATGTCCATTATTTCCATAAACAATCTGAATTGCTTCCACTCAGTCCATTTTAGATAAGCTCAAGCCCAGAAAAGTCAGTGGTATTTCTGGACATTGTTGATGTATGACTTCCTCTCTGCTTAGTACAGACTCAACCTGCACTTGTGGATGCAGTGACAGACGGTGTTTATTGATAAATGTTTTTCAGTATTCCCAAGCCCATGTGATGATATCCATCACACAAGTATGCTGTTTTTTTATGCAGTGTCATCTAAGGGGTTAAAGGTCATGGGCATTCATTTGTGGTTTTTAGCCTTTTCCTTTTCACACAGAGATTTCTCTGGATTCCATAAGTCTTTTTATGTTATCATGCACAGTAGTAAATTCCATGTTATAGGGCCATATAAAGCACCTGTTAACTGTCAGTATGCATTAAACGATAAACTAAAGAAATTACACTGTGTAACGCTTCCGGGTTCTTGTTTCAGAATACCTTGCCACAATCAAGATGGCGGATCTGCGAGAGCTCCACCAACCAAGGCCAGTTGTTAGCGCAACATAACCAGCTTTTTGAATCACTGTCTGGGACCGTGGGGACACTCACTCATCAACAACTAGAACAGTGCAATCAGCTAATTCACAGATTTTGACCGAACTTGCCCGTAAGATGGACTTTCATTGGATGATCTCCATTGAATCTGGATTGTTCTCGCTATTCATTTGGATCAGTTAATGCAGAGTTCGAAACCCAAAGTGCATCGTCTTGCCACACTTCATACCACACAATGGACTGGTCCATCACCCAAACCTGTGCAACCCGAAGTCCCTGCTGCTTAGCCTATGCATCTGTCCAAGGAGGAGCGCTTACGCAGGCTATATGGGGGGTCTGTGCTTATACTACGGAGAAGCGAGTTATGTTTTACATGATTGTCACCTCCATCCAAACAGACCTCAGGCGCCATTCCCAGGAAAGCATGTGGAATCCATTCCACGCACTAATGTGGTGAATGGTTATAAACCTACCATGATTAGTAAATCCTTTCTGATTACTTTGTTCTGCCAAGACATGTCATTTCAGCCTTAATCGACTCGGGAGCCCAAGGCAGTTTCATCCAAGCAAGTCTGATGAATCAACTGGGGATAGAGATGGAGCCATTGAAAACACCGTTACACCTGTCAGCTGTGGATGGTGGACCTATCGGACCAGGGAGCGTGACTCACAAAACACGACCTGTTAAAATGAACATTAGTGCTCTACATGCTGAGAAGATTTGTTTTTTTTTGTGCTTGATACTACTGACTAAGCTGTGATTTTCGGTTTCTCCTAGCTTAAAACATATGATCCCAATATCTCCTGGTCCCACAGAGAAATCCTGTCTTGGCCTCCCTATTGCTTTGTGAACTGTTTGCAAATCCCCACCATTAGTGCAAATTCAATGTCTGTGGAAAGTCCTGTTGTGGACATTCAGGTTAACATTCCCCCTGAATATGCTGATCTTGCTGAGGTTTTTAACAAAGTAAATGCCACAAAATTGCCACCTCATAGAGACTATGACTGTGCTATTGAACTCTTTGATAATCAATTACCCCCCAAGTCTCGTGTTTATCCTCTCACTCAGGCTGAAGAGGTGGCCATGAAGGAGTATGTGCAGGAAGCCCTGGACCAAGGGTTTATTCATCCCTCCACATCCCCGGCAGCTGCAGGATTTTTCTTCATGCAAAAGAAAGATGGATGGCTTTGTCCATGTATTGACTATAGAGGGTTAAATAACATTACAAAGCCTATCCTTATCCTCTTCCTTTAGTACCTGTCGCCCTTGAGCATCTGCGGGGAGCCAAGATTTTCACCAAGCTTGATTTACGCAGTGACTATAATTTGATTAGAATTAAAAAGGGTGATGAGTGAAAGATAGCTTTTCTCACCACTAGGGGGCACTATGAGTACCTTGTTATGTTTTTTGTTTTTCTCTAGGTTTTGGTTTACAATCACTTATCGTCCGGGCTTGCGCAATATGAAAGCGGATGCTTATCGTGTATCTATGACAGTGAGGTTACAGAGTCTGGTGCACCAGAATCAGTCTTAGAACCCAAAATAATACTCACTCCTATCCGATGGGAAATAGATTCTGAAATTCAATCTCAATGCACCGCCTACCTCATGCCCTAGTGATAAAAAGTTTGTGCCTACTCCGTTTCGAGATCGTCTTATTACCTGGGCTCATTCTTTTCTCACCTCGGGTCATCCAGGAGAAACTCGCACTCACCAGTTGTTGTCATTGAAATACTGGTGGGAAAGTATGGTCACTGATATTCATCGGTTTGCAGCATCCTGCTCCACTTGCTCGCAATGCAAAACCCCACGTACGTTGCCCGTCGGCAAACTGATGCCGTTACCCATACCTTCTCATCCCTGGTCGCATATTGCATTAGATTTTGTCACTGATTTGCCTGTATCTGTGGGTTACACTGTTATTCTCACTGCGGTTGATCAATTTTCCAAAGGTGTACATTTTATTCCATTCACCCAACTACTTAATGCTTTGCAAACTGCAGAATGTGTGTTTAACCATGTATTTCGCCTGTTTGGTATCACCGAAGGCATTGTCTGATACAGGCGCTCAATTTACTTCTCAGGTGTGGAGAGCGTTCGTGGAGAGACTAGGGATCACAGTTAGTTTAACCTCTGGTTACCATCCCCAGTCTAATGGTCAATGTGAGAGAGCAAACCAGGAACTAGGCAAGTTTCTGAGACTTTATTGTCATAACAGTCAGCATGACTGGCACAGATACTTACCATGGGCTGAAATCGCACAAAATTCTCTCATCAGTTCAACTACTAATCTCACCCCTTTTCAGTGTATGTACGGTTATCAACCCCCTCTTATGCCATGGACAGCTACTCCTTCAGATGTCCCTGCCATGGAGTCCTGGATGTCTCACAGCGAACAGGTTTTGGAGGAGACCCACCAACGGATTGAAGCCGTACTCCAGAGACAGAAGCGTCAAGCTGATCGGCGACGTTTTAACACCCCTTCTTATGCCATAGGAGACCAAGTATGGCTCTCGACCAGGGACTTTCGGTTTTCTGAGAGAAGTAAAAAATTGTTGCCCAAGTATATTGGTCCTTTCAAGATTCTACCTGCTCAGTACCATGTTTGTAATACTTTCCATGTGTCTTTGTTAAAGCCCATGGTCCCTGGTCCACTGGATGAGGTCACTGCTGATGCCAGCTCTCTGCCTCCTGTGATCATGGAGGATGCACCCGTCTATGCTGTTCGCTGGCTCCTGGATTCTCGGCGGCGTGGAGGTGATCTGCAGTACCTGGTAGACTGGAAGGGATTCGGACCAGAAGAGAGGAGTTGGGTACTCTCGGAGGATGTGTTGGATCCGACTTTGGTTGAGGAATTCCATTGGAGTCATCCGTCACGCCCCGCACCACGTCCCCGTGGCCGTCCTCGTGTGCGGTCTTCCAGTCCTTCCGGTGTTCATCGAGGTCGTCCCAGGTTCCGGTCCCTAGATGCTTCCCAAGGTCGAAGGTGGATCTGTCAGTGGATCTGTCCGGAGTTGTGGCAGCTCGGGTGGTCCTCCTGCTGGGGTTCTCCTCCAGGTGGGGGCTGGTCGTCATGGTCGTCTTCGTTTGCAAGCTGTCTTGGACTCTTTGGGGGGAGTACTGTAACGCTTCCGGATTGTCCTCCCTTGTCTAGCACGCTCCAGAACTCCATTTCCCATGAACACAATTCTTCGTCACCGGAATTATAATGCAATTCACCTGTGCAGTGTTTGTCTCAGAACTTAAATAGTCCTCGGTTTGCTCTCCTCGTTGCGAGGTATTGCCATTCATTTGGACTACTGAGCAGTATTTTTTTGTTTTAGTATGTTTTTTGCTTATTTACTATTACTATTATTAATAATAATAACAATATTGTTATTATTATTGTTATTATTTTTGTTACCTGATAACTGAAGCAAATCCAATTGGAAAACATTGAACTACAATCAGTATTACTTGTGTCAGCAAGACAAATAAAACTGAAAAAAACCTAAATAAAAACAAATAAACAATTAAAATATTTAAATGTATTAAATGATAAATTAATTAGGTAAAACTTGCCAATTATGTCAAAGCTGCCACTGCACACAATGAAACTGTATGACATTACAAGTGATGCATACACGAGGAGAACAGAACTAATTGCCGGTAGCAGCAATTGAAGTTAAAATTCAATATTAAACTGTTGGGCATTACCTGTGCCAGAGCTCATACTGGGTGTGTCTAATGTGGCCAGTACACAGTGTTAAAAATCTAAGCAATGCTGTTGCACCTGATACACTTGTACCAGCAAAACACGCACTAACATACTACCACTATGTTCACGTTACTGCTCTACTCAGAATGGTCCATCCCTGATGGATGGAGTAGAGCATGGCTGACAAACTGCAGCAACAGATAAATGTAGACATATAAAATGCACCTATATGGTAGGTGTACTTGACATACTAACCTAGAACATTGGTACAAAGTAAGTGGACCAAATAAACTGGTCACTTTGAAACACACAAAGGCTTGCACTTGCTTAACCAGCTTGCTCTGCTAAGCCTGCTGATCCGGTCTTGAGCACAGATGCTTTGCCTTTTTTGTATGCTGTGCACCCTGTGCAACAACCAGTTAGATCTTATGACACGCTTAGATGTACATAATCATGAGATCAGCCATGTTAGCAAAACTATAATAAAAATATTATTTTATTATAATCTTATGAAGAAATGAGAAAGAACTTTTACAGACCTTTGTGGTTCCTTTATTACATACAAAACAAGTGAAATACTAGGCTTCTATAGGGAAAATGTTTCTAGTGAGCAAATGAATTTATCAAAAACAATTGCACACAGTACTGTTGCACTAGTACACCCTCAAAAGATTTAATTTAGCAATACAACATGGAATCAAATGGATTCATGTCTTCTTTCCATTGCACATACAGTGTGAAAATGAATTTTGTCCTAACTACAGGTCAAAATGCATTAACCAGCCCCATCTACTGGTTCATGATTTCAGCAGCCTACCAGTTATATTATCCAAAAAAAAAAATCTATAACCCAGTAATTCTCAGACCTAGTCCTGAGAAACCCCTGGACCTAAACAGTTGTACTAATGTATGATAAAATTAAAATTTGCTACAGCCATAAAAGCAGATTTTACAGATAGATAGATATTAATTTGAATCTGCCAAAATACACAAAAAAACTGACCACTGTTTTTTCCCTTCTCTAGCAACAATGGCAAGAAGTCCCTGTTGCGTAAATTCACAGTACAATTTATGTCTAGTTCAGTCACTACTCCACAGTCACATTAAACATGAAAGTGACTGGTGTGAGAGAAGTTTCTAATTCCTTGTTTAATTGATGTGTTTGTGTGTGCATGTGATGGGGGAGGATGTTGTATGTTGAACACTAACTTTGGAATTATGTTTTTTTAGAAACCTCATTTCCTTTTCTTAGTAATCATGTATTACTATGAATGTCTTACATTTCTTTCTAATTTCTTTTAGAAGTAGAATTGGAGAGTTGTTAGAGATGAATTAAAAATTAATTTTTTTTTAAAAGAAGCCTAAAAGGTCTCAACAAGCCGCACACTATGCTTTGATCAAAAGAAATTCCAGAAAAGAAGAAAAGTTATTGAAATATCTCAGTCTAATGTTACAAAGCCATTTCTAAGGCTCTGAGACTCCAGTGAACCACATTGAAAGCCATTATCTCCAAATGGAGAAAACTTGGAACAGTAGCAAATATTCCCTGAAGTGGCCAGCCTACTAGAATTGCAATAATAGCACAATGATGACTCATTCAGTAAGTCACTAAAGAATCCGGACAGACATCTAAGGAACCACAGGCCTGTCTCAGCTCAGATAAGGTCACTGCCCAAGAAGTTATTAAGTTTGATGGATCAATTACTTTTTCACATGGGTGATATAGTTGCAAACTTTTTTCCTTCTGTGAATGAATTGATCATTTTGCCCCTTAAATGGCCAGGGCCAGCCGACAGGCCCAAAGTTTTATTAAACACTTCTATAACCTAAGAATAGCTCAACAAGTTTGCATTGAGGTCCCTGTAATTACTGAATAATAAGCTTTAGTACGTAATAAGCCTGGGATATTAAGGAGTCGTTTTATGTTTTTATATTGTATATTTTATATTTTGTGTTCTTATATTACATTTTGAATGAGGATCTAAAACCATTTAGCGTGACAAATTTGTAAAAATAAAGGAAATCAGGAGGGAGGCAAATACTTTTTCACAGCATTATACCATTGTAGATTGTAGCCAAACATACCACAGCACTTAATTGCAAAATGCCTTTGTTTTTTCTAGGTTACCTTCTGATGACCCTCACATGTAGATGATATTTGTCAAACAACACTGCTCAGTGGGCCAGTGTATCACTGTTCCCATGCCAGTCAAATCTTTCTGTAAGTCCTTGGCAGTGATGTGGAAGTACTGCATTAACATTTTACAATCCTGTTTTATAGTTAATAGGTAACTATGAAGGGGCTATGCAGAGACTAAGCAGGGACTAGTGAATTGTGCTGAATTAAGACTTAAGTAACTACTATTAACTACCAAAGAATATTGATTAATTACTCAGTAGATAACTAATGATTAAGATGGTTCCCTAGTATTTAACTGATGACTATTCAGTCTTATATATCTTCTAGAACCAGGGGTGCCGCCAGGGATTTTGGGCCCCATGGAAAGGTATTACATTGAGCCCACCACCCCACCATCACATAACTCTCATAATTCCACCACAATATTCAAGATAAGCACATAACTGTGGTAAATTATTAGATAACACACCTTTCTAATCATGTTTGACAGCAGCAGTGTAAAAACTTATTGCTAGCTTGGCTGCTTAGTTGATAGCCAGCTGGTTATTTTAAACAGTAGCCGAGGCTACAAAATTGGCTAACATTATCATGCTAATCACGCAATGTAGTGAAAAGTGTAAGATAGACACTCACTGACCTAAAATCGCAAATATGATATGATACCATGTGTTTATGTTTATGACAAAAAACACAACAACACACAAGCATTTGTAAAACGTTTAGCTATGAAGATGAATTGTGGAACAATAATTACAGTGTTAGACTGTTACATTGCTTGGGGTATGGGGATGTGGAGACAGGGCAGATTCATTGGTATGAGTATGGGGATGAAGAGACAGGGCTAGTTCATTCATAGGGGTATGGGTATAGGGATGGGGAGACAGGTCTGCTAAGCCTGAAGCAGCATCTGTTGTATCTGGCACCAGGCAGAGGCAGGGACAACTGAATTAGCATCAATTAGCTTGCTAAATGTTTCCCTACATTGATTAAATGTCGGCTACAAGATAAGCGAAATGTAAACACTCATAATTTACTGTGAAAATATAAAGTAACTAATGTTAGCGGAGCAAAAGTAGCTTATTTCACTAAGAACTAAGCTAACAGGTGAATTTCCAGCACTCACAGACTACACCCACCTTTCTCTGTGAAAAATAGGGTGACATTCTGTCATATGGTGCCCTACGCACAAAAATTAATTACTAATAAGCAAGGTTTTCTTTATTAGGAGTTAATAAAGATCAGGAACAGTATTACAAAGAGAATCACATGGGAATTAATTAGTAATGGACAAGGTGTTACTACGTTCTTTATTAGGAGTTAATAATAATCAGGAATAGTATTATAAAGTGAAACACTAATTTACTACTAATGAACAAGGTGTTACTGCGTTCTTCATTAATAGTTAATAATATTTATAAACAGTATTATAAAGTGAAACACGAAACAAATCTCAAATGACAGGGTATACTCTAGTACATATATAAAATATTAATAAAGAAAATTTTATAAGTCAGAGTGAATTTGTTGTGTATTGAGTTCATTTTTATTTATGTACAATCAAAATTTGAAAATATAATGCCTAAACAAAACTGATTCATAAACTAGACATTACAACTAAAGGACACATGAAACTGAAACTGATCACAGTATGTTCTATTAGAACATTAATTAAGCATCTATTTGTTCACTCTCAGAAATAAAGGTACAAGACTGTCACTGGGTCAGTACCTCTCTTGTCGCTGGGGTGGTACCCTCAAGGGTACATCTTAGTACCTTTAGTCAGGGAACAAAATTGTACCATAATCCATTGAAATTATATTTCCTAAGTAGTACTGACTCCACAAATACTGTCTCGTCCCCAGGCTTTTTACTTTATTCTTCTGTTTTGAAACATTAGGTTATGAAAATGTGCAAATACTAACGTTTCACTTGTGAAAAACTTTTTTAGGCTGTCGAATGTCCAATCTACTTTTATTAATTGGCATTTATCCATAAAAATGCGCTATGTACAACATCTCGATAAGATAGCCCAACTTGCTAAAATACCGCCATTGCCTGCCTTAATTTCATGTAGCTTAGTGACATCAAAATGATGTGCAGTAGCATCAACATGCATGTGGCAATATTAGTATTAAGGCTCTTTAATGACATCATAATTCAGAGGATCCAATGAGATTCGGGAAAAAAACGTATTGCATTATGGAAAATTTTTATTTAACACATGGTGCGATAGAGGCGATTTTTCCAAAACCTCATTCATTCTGGCCATAAAGAAATGGAGCTTAGACCCAGAGTTCCTAATATTTGCATAAAGCAGACTTCAGACTGCCGCACGACTACAGTGGTCTATTAGACTGTTGATATGTGGCCCTCTAACCAATTGTGTCATGCATGGATAAAAATAAACATATATCACTTCCCTGCCATCCCAGTGACCACGCCCCCTTATGGGGTAAAAACAAACTGGTCAAAGTGCTGCCACCAAATTCCAAATACTGTTGCTCATCCAACAATAAAAAACAGTTTACAATTTTCTTTACTTCCCCTAAAAGCGAAGGACAGCAAAGGGAGAGATCTGTGGCTTTAGATCATCCACAGAAAGGATAAAAAAGGTCAACTGTGGGACTCGATCAGTCAGTACATGTACGTCTGTGGCAAACACTTTATCACGAGAAGTTAATGATGTTAAAGTCAGCAGTTTTAATGTTAAAAGTCAAAGTAGTGAATGCTGCAGAACATAACGAAAAAAGCCAAAGAAAAACCCAATTTAATATTAACCGGTAGCAAAAGGGTAAATAGCAGCTAGCTCGCTAGCACTGGCTGCAGCCAGCTGGCTTTTCCCCTGGTACCACGTAAAACAGCTTCACCTGTCTGTTTTCTGAAGTGATTTTTATGTCCAAGTTCAATAGTTGTCTGCAATAATGCCCTAATAATTAAATCGAGCAACACATTTAATGGTTCAGTACAAACTGTTGCAGAAATACACATCATTTTCATGTCAGATTTGTTTGATTGTACTGTACAGAATTAGAAATGATGCCTGTTGAGCGACGTATTATCTGTTTGGGGGCATCACAGTCCAAACATTCTTTATGTGTTACATTTGTCAATTATTTTATTACTACATATTTCATGAGTGCATTTACCAAACTTTGGCTTTTCTTGATCAACATGTCAAGTAGCATTGTGTTCAATAAAAAAACAGACAAGGGGATGTGCAATTTAGATCAGTTCAGCAGTTACGCTCTCTTTTCTGTTTGAATCACTGTAACCGAGTTCTGGCCATGGCAGCTCAAATGGGTAATTGCTTACAGCACATTAAATGCAATCTAAGCACCACACACATTGAATATGAAGAGGTGCAACCCAGAGTAAATCACGTCATAGTCAGTCTTGTGACGACTATTTGCTCTTCCAAAATCTACTACTTAAATCTATTACCTGAGTGTAGGAGCTGTGGTTGATCCTGAGCGACAACAAAGTGTCCAGATGTCCAGTCTTGTCTGCGGGCCAAGTTCACATCTGGCTCACTTTAAGGGACACTTTGCCTCAACCACTCCTTCCCCACAGCAATTACAGGACATGTATGCATTACAGTTGTACGTGTATGTAGGGCTTGTATTTGCAAACTTGGAAGCTTGCCCTCAGAATCTTGAGGCTCTTGTAGGCTGTATATACCTCATTTGACATGATGATTTTTTGTGCTGTGCATGTGGTTGTTAGGCCTAGGGCATAAGTTTTGATATCCTCTATCTTTATGATCCCAAACAGTGCCTGAAGTTGTCAGCCAGTTTTGACTCTTTCTGCACAATCACGCAAGGCTTCTCAAGAGATGTGTGTAATTTGCTGTGCACAAATGTGTTTGCCACCCTCCCAACTCTTTGCTAGTGCCAAGATGAATACTCTGCCAGGTCTTTCTTTCTTCTATTGCCTGTACATTGTCATCAGAAAAACCTGAAAAATTTTCAAACTATGACTTTGTCCTGAAAGAGTCTGCTTATCCCTTAAAAGTGCTCAGAACAATGGACAATTACTGAGTGGCAGACATTTCAAAGAACTGTCGTTGATGATATTCCTTTGCCTTCTGAACTGCTCGCCACATTTTCCAACTCCCCTCTTTCTTTTGGCTTTGTCTGTTGATGTGCATTGTGATTAATACTGATAATGTTACATAGTCAACTCACTCTGCCATGCAATCACACTTTAACCTCTCCAGTTCTCTTAGCAGCAACCCAACCCTAACCTCCTGTCAAGCATGTTAATGTTAGCAATGTAATTAGTTTACAGTAACATCACATTAGACAGACCACTAAACCGGCATAAAAGGTGACTTAACGACAGAGTCAGAAATATTCAATAAGGTTTGAAACCCTGGGTAGGTCGTTCGTCCACTTTAATGGAGGCAGACTGAAAGGACGCTCATCAGCCCCTATTTCTTAATTTTTTTCTATATAAGACACTGATTGTTGATCAGCAATGACAACAGAATTGTTTGTCAGGTTGGCCACAGGATTTGGGCTCTTAATAGCTATAAAAAAGAAGGGTATCCTTATTTTATACTATTAAATTGTTAAAGACCTCAGAATTTGTATTTGCTGCCAGTCAACTTAGCAGGTCTGCTTTCATCCAATGCGGGGGCATTATGCAAGGACAAAGCACCAGGATGTGTTGCTTTCATCTACACAGTCACACACTAAGATTTAACACTTGATCGCACACTGAGTGGGAGGTATAATGGTTGATAAAAAAAACCTTCATTATTACTTTAGATTTGAAAATTTAAACATAAAACAATTTCCACTCCAAAACAAGCACCCATGGATATTTACTTTACTTATAAGCTTGGTAAGATACAGATATTTGGACAGAACTGGCAGGATAAATTTGTTTCCTAGTGTTTGGTTTGGTTGAGGTAAAGCATGAAGCAGAGATAAGTTGCTTCATACCGGAGGAGCAGTGTCTAGCTAGCTGTTGTATTGTCTCAGCTCTAATCTTATTTAGTAAGTTAACTGCAGTAGGCTTCACTGCAAAGATTTTCTGCAAACTCAAAATTATTTTGGGGTGGTTTTATGGAAATACACTTTACTGTCCATAATTACTGTCCAATTACACTTGCCAACTTGGCAAAAATTCTACATTGTCTATAGACTTTGAAAATCATTGAAGTCTGTGCACCAAGGGCAATACTGTGTTGGCAAAACCAGAATACTGTTAAAAAATTGATTACCTTACATACTAGACACCATATTTTTTCAGTTTTCAGTAGAATTACAGATCTCCGATAGTCATGCAAGTTTAAAATGGATTTGATCAAATTCCTAGATTAGTGTCTTAGTTCATGTACATGTATTTTTATAGACTACACCTTTAAATCAACAGATGTGGTAAAAGTAGTGCTTGTCAGATCTTAGGTGGAGGGAAATCTGAAAATCAGGGTGGGGTTGTATGTATATTCTGTTTTACA
>JAILXH010159876.1:5093-15646 GCA_023558415.1 Piaractus mesopotamicus
GGAAAAACCAGTAAAGAGTTATTACAGAGTTATTAAAAGTTATTATTAACTTAATACAAGTTTTTGACTTTCACACTCGGCCACTAAAGAATCATCAACCTTGTTGTATTTAAACTCTGTATGTGTTGTAGTAATAATCCTATTTCATTGTTAAGCTTTGGTTGGAAAAAAAAAAAAAAATTGAAACAGCCAAAGGAAAATTCTTTCCTTTGGTATCTAGGTATATAAAATCTTTCCTTTGGTATCTAGGTATATACAGCCAAGTGAGCTCTCTCTTTGGTTAGGCCTTCAGGACCTGGACAGAAGGCCCAGTGTGTTTCAGTTATTTGTTAAAAATGGAAAACAGCGGTGGCAGCTCTACACCAGGGCTCTTTACTGAAAGAGTCACTCAAACACTGTGACTGATGGAAGGTAAAATATATTGTAGCGTGTTTAAGAAATGCTTTCGAAATGTTGGTCTAAGTTATTGGTTCTTTAGCATTTATTTACAGGTTAGTCTAAAGAGGACTCTTATTGTGAAGGCAGGGCTAGTTTTCCCAGGGGAATATGTGATAGAACAGAAACAACTGAGAGCCAGTCAAGAGCTGATAGCTGAGCAAATCAGGTGTAGCTTAGGCTTAGAGCGAAATGTTAGAGAAGACTCTGCTTATGTATGGTCACAGCTGTGGCCAACAACATCTGGTTAATAAAGCACCAAGACTTGTGCGAACCTGTGACTCTTAATAGCAAGGAATGCTGCAATATGTTAATGTCTGTTACAAGCTTCAAATGAAATATTTAAAATGTCTTTTACGAGCTTAAAATGAAATATTTAATCTAGAACAGTCAAAAATGTCCATGTCGACAAGCGTTAGCTTAGCGCTAACATACTACTAGAAATCCCATGTGGGTGAGTTTTGCATTTATGGCACAAACTGAAGCCCTAACTTGAATAGCCCTGGGGCTGTAATGCAGAAACTTCCTATCTTTTTGTCTTAACTTAAGATCTGACAGGTCAATATAAGATTTTTCACAAATTCATATTACAGAAGCAAATCTGATCTTAATTTAGAAATCTTATCCATTTTAACTTATTCAGTCGAAGTCAACAATCAACTGTCATGTTACCTAGCAACCGACCATATGCATACAGCTGAAACATGAACACGTAATAAAAATAATCAAGCTAGTTAGCCACATTAGCTACTGTTACTAATGTATAAAAAAGGTCAAACAAAACTAGAGATTGATAAACTGAAAGTTAAGAATATTGTTTCAGCACTTCTTGTTGTTTATCAGACTCACTGCTCCCCAGTTTCAGTTTCATTTTCCAAATGCGCTAACGTTATTCCTCCTAATAAACAGACACACGTTCAGCTCCGTCTCCTCATTATTCACCACCACCACTGTAATATTTCATCATCAACATTAACACACGAAGGTAATCAGAGGGACGGTGAAGTTCGAGTCAGCAGCGTCTGAGATTTTTAAAATGCTGTTAAAAAAAAAAAAAACCTCACAAGTCAAAGCACCATTTTCAGTGTTGATAAATGACGTCATTATGCCACTAGTGAAATACGCTGCCTGACTCAAACAGAGTTTAGAAGTTAGGACCCTGTTGGGGTTCATCCTAAAGTTAGGACAGGATTTAGGAGGTTTAGTCTAGTTAGGATGTTTGTGTGATGCTGTTCTTGTCTGGAGTTAATGATGAGGTTATGAAGTTAGGAACTGTTATTCTGGAATAGCTACTGTCCTGAATTCAGTCCATACTGAAGTCGTCATAGAGACTAAGCAGATGCAATTTCAGACTTAAGAAGTTTCTGTAATATGGCCCTAGGTTTTCAGTCCATCTGCTGGAGTACAGCTGAACTCACCTCATAACTAAATTGCATTTACAATATAAAGAAGACAGAAAAAAACGTGATCAACTTTAGCAAGACCTTAAAGTTGGTCCTGTCACAAAGTAGACATCGTCACAGTGCGTTTATGGTGGCATAAGGTGTTCCCCCCAAATTGAGCAGATTTGCTGATCATCTCTGGACACAATTTATAGACCATAAGAAATTCAGTACGCAAGCACTTAAAAATGTCTTGATCAGTGTGCGGACCTAAATAAGCAGAACAACATTTTACACCATTGAAACTCTTCCGAAAGATGCTTTTACCTTGAACTCAAAGGCGGCTCTAGAGATGGAGCAGAAGTTGTGATTCCGGTGTTGTTGGGACACACAGCTTGCACACAGCAATCGATGATCGTCCAAACAGAACAGATGCACTTTCTCATTGTGCTCGGAGCAGAGCACGCCCTGAGATTTAGCAGACAAGCTGCAGTTTCTCTCCTGAATAAAAGATTCGCAAGCTCTCTTCAAGGCTTGGTTGACCGGTGGGTTCTCAAAGAAGGACCTCTTCCTGCAGGAAGGACATTGTCTTGCGCCTCGCTCCCTCCAGTTCTCCTTTAGACATGCCCTGCAGAAACTATGACTGCAAAGTAGAATCAAAGGTTCTTTATAAATTTCCTGGCAAATTGCACACGTGAGGTCTTTTTCCAGTGCAGTCAGGGATGATGCCATTGCTGTTGTCCAGAATGTCTGGTTGTTTCTATGTGGTATCTGTTGCTGCCCGGTCCCAACTTAACCGCCTAACCTACTGTCTTAACTACTTTCACACAAATCAAACTGGGATGGATAGAAATCACACCTGCTTCCCTACAGGACCGAAACCTCACATGCAAATGTCTGCTGATGATCCTGTTCAACAGATCCTGACTCACCGAAATGAAACCGAAGGTTGAATACAAGTTTCTGTGTCTCTGACAAATCGAAACCAGACCTGCCAACATGCATGAATCAATTTAGGTGTGGGAATAGAGACTGCCAACAGGAGGTATAATAACCCTGGGCTATTTGGCACACCCACCCAGTTGTGTGTGTGTGTGTGTAAGTCTATATAGGAAAGCATTAAAAAGCTCTTGGGGAAAAAAAAAGATACGTAGGCTTGTCTCAATGCCAAAAGAGTGAAGGAGAAAGTGAAAGAGTCAGATAGAGAAAGCTGCAGAGAGGTGGTAGGATGTTTGGTTATGTAATGTCATTTGCATTTTTTTACATCTGTTTGCATTGCAGTCAGATAAAGAGATCCCAGAATCTTAAGGATGACTATATTATGGTTATTATACTTGAATTTCACTTGAAAGACGCCCTGAATATTCTGTTGTAACTCTTGTTAAGATGAAGCAATCTGAACCAAAAAAATACATTACATATCTTGACATATGTGTAATCGATTGCATTACATGCAATGCTGGAAGTGATCTCCATATTCTGTCAGACACATGAAGGGGTACGGGGGTCTGCACCCGGAAATTGCTCCAGCACCTACCTCATCTCTCCGACGCAGAGGCATCCTGGCTTGTTCAAAGCTCCATATACTGAGGAGCTCATTGCACGTTGTGAGAGTTATTACAGAATATTCAGGGCCTCTTTCGAGCGAATCTCCCTGTATAAGTTTCCAACCAAACAGGTAAAAAAATATGCATGCACATATTCATACTAATAATCACTAACTCTAAGTAGCATAAAAGCCTACATATAATGATATATTAGATGTTTCTGAGATTATATATTTTTAAGTATTTTTATTTTAACTGGTTACTATAGCACATGCCCATCCCCTGGGCCCCGATGACGGCCGCGAGAGCCGGCATGCAGGCAGGCCTGAATTCCAAGCGAGGATACAATCTGGCGGGGATGGTGGGGAGAGAACAGCGATTGAGTGGGGGAGGGCAGCAAAATCCTGACCACCACTGAGGGACGCAAGTGACGAGTGACGATGGAGGGACAAGGAGCAGCAGTAGACTGAAGAGCTGAAAAGCTTGAGTGAGAAAAGGACTGAAAAATCTTAGTTTGGCTAAAATGGCTGCTGCAAACTTGAACCCTGCCTCCAGCGTCCTCCTTGAGCCCAGGGTAGCACATGATGTGCTACAGTTACATTTTATATTTAAAGAGGCCACATCCTGCATTTTTCTTGTATTTAGTTCACTTATGATGGTTGTGTGGATTTATGTACCAAAACAGTCGGAACTCATTCTTAAATTATGATTTCCAACTTCTTTTTATCACTTACAATTAAACGGGCTGCTCTTGTCACTTTTAAGACTGATATATGTGAGTGATTGACTGCCCAGTCCCCCATTCCAAAAGCAGTCCAAGCTGAAACACTCCTTAAAACTTCAGTATGAATGGGCATTGCTAAATGGCAAAAAAGTCAGTGGATGTGTGTAAAGTACTGTACTGGTTTTCATGATCTTACAAAAGCAGTGAATTCAAAATGGGCTGTTTTTGCAATTCAGTTTCATGTATGGACTGGAGAGTGAACAGTACATTTTAAAGCAATAACAATGTTTAATACTACAACTCTTTTATTTCATAAAAGTGAAGAAAATCCAATTTCACATGAAACAGATGTGTAATGAGGCAGAATAACTCAGACACTCGCAGACAGAGTCAAAATCACAATAGTCAGAATAAAACCGCTCAGTAGCTCTTGAAACAGGTAGCAATACCTCACACTGGACTAGACTAAAAGCCTGGGCTTTATACTAAGCTAATCATAAGAGAACAGGTGTAACAATTTAGTATTCAGGTGACAGAGAACGGTGATTGGAGCGATATGGAGGGCTGAGAATCATGTGATCCCCCTGGGGATTCTGGGCAGTGGAGTCTCTAGAGGCCTCTGAGCCCGAGGGATGTGTGATAAGATGCTTTTTTATCCACTTTTTTTTAAACAATGTCTAGTTAGTGTTACATTTCATTGTGCATTCAGTGATTATAACAACAGTTTATATGCTAATGATTTAATGCACTTTATCACCAACAAGCAAGCTTCCTTTATCAGATGAGTATAGAGATATATGCTAATTTAGCTTATCACCAGCAGGCAAGTTTCCCATGCCAGATGAATACTTAATGATTGTAAAATGTTTCTCAATTTCATCATTTCATTCTGTTTTGTTTTGTTGTTTTCTTTTTAATATTTTCTGTATTTTAAACCTTTAGATCCCATCCATGTTTGAGAAGAGCAAGATAAATGTTCACTTTGGTTTTCATTTACTGACGGTATGACCTTGGCTGGTAAAATTTTCAGTGGGAGTTCACTGAGTGTAGAGAAATATGGGTACATTTTCTCTTGTGAGTGTGAATAGGTCTGTAATTGTGTGTTGGACTCAAAGTTGGTGAATATCACCTGCCCTCCGTCCCAGTCCACCTGTACCCTGACTCTCTGCACCCTCTCAGTTCCATAATACCCTGTGTTGAATGAGAATTTTCCATCTTCTCGACATATGGTCCAGAACCCATCCTGAGGGCTCACTGTGATCTCATCTTTTTTTTTGATGGACTCTTTCACCACCCCTATTGTCCAGTTGTCACTTTCCCCAACATCCACTACCCAGCTGTGGGTTCCAGAGTTGAAGCCCTCAGAGCCCAGGATGACCGGGTGCATCATGAACCTCTCTGGGTTGTTTGGAAGGTTCTGTTTCGTATCCCTGCAGTTCACTTTGATTAAGTCCACCGACAGGTGAAGACTGCTGTGGGCAGTGTTTGGCTCCAGAATTACTGGGTCTTATAAAAAAAAACAAAAAAACAAAAAAAAAACAAAAACCCATTAGTAATTAGTGACCACTCAAATTTGACTGTATTGTGCTCTTTGTAAAAATTCGTTCAAGTGTAACTAAACTGTTAAAAAAGATTAATTCAAGGGTTCTTTAGTAAAGACAATAGTTTTATATAGAATCAGGAACACTCAAAGAACCATTTATATGCTTTGCATGGTGAAATGGTTCTTCAGATTGATGGAGAATGTGTAGTATATGGTTTTTAAAAATTATTCTATATTGCACTAAAAGGGGTTTTTCTATTAAGAGACCCTTATTAGTCTGTGGCGTGCACCCACCCCCCAGGCCCTGATGCTGGCTGCAAGAGCCTGCCTGAACATCGAGCGGCAACGAACCCCGGCGAGGGTGGTGGGGAGAGAGCTGCGAGTGGGGGGGGGGAGAGCACAAAGCCCAAGCTCCGCTGAGGGATGCAAGTGATGGCGGGAGGCGGAGGACAAGGGTGTCAGCCACAAGAGGCATGAGGGCAAGGAGCGAGTCCCAAGCTCCGCCGCCCAGGCCCCGCCCCCTGTTTCGCAGCGAGGCCGCTTCACTACACCTATCCGCAGTGCCTGAGGAGCAGTTGGGGGTTAGGTGTCTTGCTCAAGGACACTTCAGTCACAAACTGTCAGCTCAAGGGATCAAACTAGCATGGTTCCATAACCTCTTTGATTTGATCTAGATTTAAGCTTAATACTTGTTGGCCAACCCACCCAAAAACGTTTAATGAAGAGGAGATTAGAGAGACTGTTAGAAGTAAAGGGATATGATGTATGACACACAGATGTATAACACATGTAAAATTTGTTCATTCATTTTTTAAACAGCTATGTCCATAGTTCCACAGGATGCAAAAATAAGGCTAAAGGGGCTAAAGATGCAAATCTGGTGTATTTTGCTTGTGTATTATCAACAAGACTGGTGGACGAGCCTAAATAGACAATTTAAGGGTTCTGTGCCAGGGTAACATCAGTGCAGCTGATTATATACTACACTTGATTTACTGATGTTGAAGCACTAATGCCGGGTGGATTTACATGGAACAAAATGCAAGGATTCTATGGATTAAAACCCAGACACAAATTTGTGGCTGAAAGTCTCTCATGTTGTCGAGAGACTTTGTTTAACAATGACAACTGACACCACAGTGAGTCAAAGACATAAAACTGATTCAGCTCTCTAGATCAGATGACAGTATGGACTCGCAGCCACAGCATTGTGATGCAGCTGCAGTATGCACTTACTCACAGTGTTGTTGTTTTACAAACTATTCTTTAGCTGATTTACACCCATGTAGAACGTTTTTGTGGGAAAGTACATTTGTCTGGACTACATTGAGTTAATGAGAGCCCATCTACTCACAGTAAGGACAGATGTCCTTCATCTTCTCCCAAACTCTGTATCTTAGGTTTCCCAGGTGTTTGGCCACATCAATCAGAGCTCCTGAGTCCAGCTCTGGATCCAGCACTGTGTACTCAGCACTGAAATGATCACACAAACACAACACTTTTAAAATACATTTTAAACCTAAATAATACAGCCATATGAAAATGTAACACTTTATTTTGAGTGGAGTGTAAATGATTAATAAACGCTTAACAGAGTATCAGTAACACATCAGTGAAGTAGCAGTACTGCAGCATCTGAATACATTAAGGTAAATATCTTGAAGATGCAATGTTGATTATATATCACTTCCATTATACCAAACCTGACCTTACCCAACCTCACCCAAAACTGAACCTTAACCTTTACCTCAACCCAAAACCTAATCCTAACCCTCACCCTGGCCTTATTCCTAACCCTAACCTTTACCTCAACCCAAAACCTAATCCTAACCCTCACCCTGGCCTTGGTCCTAACCCTAACCTTTACCTCAACCCAAAACCTAATCTTAACCCTCACCCTGGCCCTTAATCAAACCATAACCCGTGGAGCTCCAGGTACAGAATGGTGTCAGTGTGTCTATAAAAGCTTGTTGATGATGTTGCTTGTCTTAATTAAACCTGTTACATGTTCAGTGACATCTCAGGTTAACATCTACAGATGTGAACTTAGACTCCGTAAAAAGTGAAAAATTATTGAATTCAGTAGATAATTAACAAATCTTATTTATGCAGTTAATTAAAGGTCTCTTAATAATCTACTGATTGTATTCACTGCTGCTACATTATTGATATGTTGTCGATGTTACTGAGAGTCTGCTGTGTGTTTATTTTATCTAAAATGGACCACTCAATATAGGAGGAGGAACAATATGGATTCTGTCCCAGCCATAGAAAAAATGGACAAGCTTTTCACCCTCATGCAGATTGTTGAGGGGGCATGGGAGTTTGCCAACCCAGTCTACATGTGGTGTAGACTTGGAAAAGGCTTACGACTGTGTTCCCCAAGATATCCTGTTGGAGGTCCTCCAGGAGTATGTGTTGGCAGGGCCACTACTGCAGACCATTCAGCTTCTGTACTCCCGGAATGAGAGCTATGTCCGTATACACGGCATTAAGTCAAACTCATTTAGTGTGAGGGTTGGACTCCTTTGACAAGGTTGTGCCTTGTCTCCACTCCTGTTTGTGATATTTATGGACAGGGTGTCAAGGTGTAGCCGAAGTCAGGAGACCATTATGTGTGGAGGCCGGAGGGTGATGTCTATGCTGTTTGCGAATGATGTTGTTCTTTTGGCTCCATCACATTGATGCATCCAGGGCTCACTGGAGTGGTTCGCAGCTTACTGTGAAATGGTTGGTATGAAGATCAGCACCTCCAAGTCTGAGTCTTGGCATTCAAACTCCAGGTAAGGGGAAAGGATCTGTCCCAGGTGGAGGAGTTTAAGTATCTCAGGGCAGTCTCTCTGTTTACTAGTAGGTCAATATCTCAACCCTCACCTATGGTCATGAGCTTTGGGTAATGACCGAAAGAAAGAGATCACAGATACAAGCAGCGGAAATTAGCTTTCGTCACAGGGTGGCGGTCTACACTGTACTTGATAGGGTGAGGAGCTCATTCATCTGGGAGGAGCTCAAATTAGAGCTACTCCTCCACACTGAGAAGAACCAGTTGATGTGGTTCAGGCATCTGATTAAGATGCCCCCTGGCTGCCTCCCAGTGAAGATTTACCAGGCACGGCCTACTGGGATGAGACACTGTGGTCGTCCTAGAAATTATAGGGAGGGATTATATCTCCATGTTGGTCTGGGGGTTCCCCAGAATGGGCTGGAAGAAGTTGCGGTGGACAGCGTCATCTGGGATTCTCTGCTCTCCCAACTGCTACCGCAACCCTAGCTGAATTAAACGGTTTTAATATGATGTTTATGACGTAAAAACATTCTTAACGACTTATTCTTTTAGATCTTTCAATAAAATTTTAGCAAAAATCTAACATTTGAGTTATAATGATTGAACAAAAACCTAAATCTTATCATGAAATAAATATTTTTCTCAAAACTATGTGCACCACCATTGTTGGAACCCCTAGAAAATCTCAAGAGTCAAATCTAACTGAAGTATATTTCCATTCATATGTTTTTAAGTGATTAGAAACTCTTAAATGGTCAGCCATGTCTTCCGGAACACTACAAGAAAGACCAGAGAAAACAGCAATGATGTACATCAAAAGTTGTTGAGCTTTTGATGTACATCAAGAAAGCCTCTGCTATTAAGGAAAAACTCAAGGTCTTACATTTTACCAGACATTACTGGAAAATTCAGTGGGACCGTGTTTAGTGATCAGATGAGACCAAAATGGAGATTTTTGGCAACAAACACCAGAGGAGAGTTTAGCTTGGACACAAACACAGCCATGTAGAAATGACCTCATCGTCACTGTGAAGCATAGTGGTGGATCTGTGATGCTGTGGGGCTGATTTTATTCTAAAGGTCCTGGACAATTTATTTGGATGCATGGTATCATGGACTCCATCCGGTACCAGCAGAAATAAAATCAAAACCTGACTGACAATGATCCAAAACATGGCTCAAAATCAACACAAAAATGGTTAACTGACAGCGGAATCAAGGTATTGCCATGGCCACCCTAGTCCCCTGAACCCCATAGAAAACCTGTGGGATGAGCTTAAGAGGACAGTCCACAGTGTGGACCTCAGAATCTAAAGGATCTGGAGTGATTCTGCATGGAGGAACAGTTTCAGATCCTTTGCCATGCGTTCTTCAGTCTCATTAAGTGTTATAGGAGAGACTCAGAGCCGTTATCTTTGCAAAGTGAGGGTGCACAAAGCATTAAATGAAGGGGTGCTAAAAATTGTAGAATTAGAGAGATGAGAGAAAAACATTTATTTCATGATAAGATTTAGTGTATTTTTCAATCTTGTACTTGTTAATATTTTGAAGAAAAGATCAAAAGCATCAGCAATAAAGAACCTTTTCACAGCCTGTTTTGCTCATGTTTTACCAAGGGTGCCAATATTTGTGGAGTGCAGCGTACACAGAAATTATGCAGAAAAATGGCATATATGTGTCGTAAGTGTGCTTTCTGTAGAAGATCAACAAAAAAAAACAACATAATTTGACATGGGGCGTTCAAACTTTTGCATATGAATACACAAAAAGTATTTTGAATATATTGTCATGTTTACCTATCTTCTGCATCTTTAAGGTTCTGTAAAGGAAAATGATCAATAAAATTAGGAGGACTGTTAAGTGTAACATTTTGAATATCATGGCTGATATAAAAAAATAATCTCCAAAATAATACAGAATGAAAACAACAAAACATTCTTCAAATAAATGTCCACTAATGTAAAAAGGCTTTAATCTAATGGTTGATTCATTGTAAAGGACAGCTGTGGCTGCTAAACAAAAATAATATTAACAGGCATTTTAAATTACGTAAGAATTTGTTAAAAGTTAAAAATTAAGCTATGAGGTTTTGATATGGAAACAATGGAAGTTTCTCTAATAAGACAAAAAAAAAAAA
>JAILXH010159924.1:21807-34257 GCA_023558415.1 Piaractus mesopotamicus
TGTGCTTGTTTATCTAATGCGGATTTACTGAATAACTCTAAATACAGCAGCAAAAACTGCTACTGCAAATCCACACATAGCAGAGGCCTCATTTAGAAAGACTTGAACTTAATTCTAAATGTGTCCTTAGGCTTATAAAAACATAAATGTTAACAAATGTGCTTTTAGAAATAACTTCATAAATATTAATTTATATTAATATTAATTAAGTTCAAATCTGTGCATATGGATGTTTTAGAAATGAGGCGGCTGATTGTTAAGAAACAATTCCAGCACAAAAGATTAGTCCATCCGTGAAAATGCTCTGTGAAGCTGTTCATGTGGAAAATAAGAGTCTATTTGTTTGAACAAAGTCTATCTTTAACAAAAGCAGCCCACTGTGATTGTCTTGTGTTTTATCTTCACTGTTTTCTTGCTCTTGCCTGGAGGACGTCCAGTACTAACAGTTACTGTCCAGTACCAGATTTATCTAATCAACACTTTATTAAATTAAATCAGATAATGGAACTGAAAAAAGCCATGTGATGTCCGGAGTGCAGAGAGAAGTCAGGAACCAAACCTCTGTTCCACTAATCTACACATTCATAGCTTTACAGAACACAACACGTTCTGACTACTGACTACTGTGCATATTCTATTGTTATACAGTCCAGATAGTTTTAAACCGCTTCCATGGCTGCCTAAGACATCTGTACAGTACAGTATATAAGAGAAAGCACCTTTATGACCCTCCATCTGAACCTGTATTCACATCATAACAAATTCTATTAATAACAGACAATTCCAGCTCTGTTCTTCCACATGTACTCAATCAGAGTGATTGTGCTTCATAAGCACTTCCTCTTCCCTAAAGTCCTGTACTTAACCCCTTCAGGTTCATTAGCATTCATGTTCCTCATATGTGCTCAATGTTACCAATTTAATCACAATTTATTATTCACTGTATTATTTAATCATTTAGTTGATCTTTTACATTTGACAGTTGTTCTCTGTTTTGGCTGCCTAATTTTCATTTTAGTTAGGTTTAAGCTGATTATTTTTATTTTTTATTCCTCTTTAAAACTTCTCTTATTTGACTGTATTATTGTAGTTGATGATCAGCTTTGATATGTACTTTTTTCCAACGCTTGTGTAGCGTTAAGGGAAACTCCACTGAGTTTTCAAATTTTCTGCCTAATTAAACGGTTAAGACGTAAACAGAGTCATTCAGAATGTTTTGGTGTGAAACGCTCCGTTCTATACAAATTTATTGAGTCAGAAATGTTCACAGCGGTGGTGATAGGAACCAGACGTCCACTTCTAAAAGGTCTCTCACAGAAAGCTGTCACATGAAATAGTTATAAATACACTGCCTAATGTCTGAGACATTGTTTTAAGATAAATTCTTAACCTAAAACATATTTTTGAACTCCATTCATGGTGGAGGGATACACGCAGAATGCTGTGAGGCAAAATAGTTCCCAAAGAAAATGTAAACTGAGAAGACACGTGTAGGTTCACTGGTGGTTTTGGATAGTAAATAAAAGGTCTATAATTGTGTTGTAGTCATGGCGACCCCTGGTTCCTATCACCACCACTGTAAAGAAATCTGAGCCATTTCACACCAAACCACTCTGAATTGCTCTGTTTACATCTCAAACAATGGATTATGAGGGGGCATTTTGAAAAATCTGTGGAATCCCTCTTTTATCCGGCTCGGCTGGGTTGCAAATGAGAGACACGCTCAGTGCAATTTTAACACAGGCTGCTTTGATTTGGTTAATCATTACATTCAGTGTTACGTTCATATGAGATCACTGATCTCTTATGTAAACAGTACAAAAACAAACACCTGTTTATGGATAAAAGGGTTAAAATTATGTAATTAAAAATATTCAAATGTACAGCCTGCTGTTAGATCCCTGCTAGAAAAAAAACAGCAAAGACCAGTATGGCTCGTCACCAGCAAAACCAGCATATGTTGTGTTTTGATGCTGGCATGCTGGTCACACCTGCAATACCATGCTGGGTTGACCAACCGGCAGCAAAAAGTACAAGAGAAACCATTAGAGTACTGTACCAACAGAGTACACAGAACTGACCCAGGACTTTGTGGACTGGTGTCTGAGGAACCACCTCCTGATCAATATGTCAAAGGTCACCTCCCCCCACCAGTGAACACCCAGAGAACAAACACTGACAGAGTGGACGCTTATAAGTATCTGGGTTTTCCTCTCAACAATAGACTGGACTGGTCAGATAACGTTAGTGTTTTTATAGGAAAGGCCAGAGCAGACTCCACCTCAGACTGAGGTCGTTTGGAATGCAGGGGTTCAATGGTTTTTAATGGAGACCACTGGTTTTCTGTAGAATATTTTTAGATCCCATTAGGAAACCATCAGATGCTTCTTCAATCAGGCAGTGGTGACCTGATAAACCAGATCCTTTACACTGTGATATCAACCCATTAAACAAGCCAAAATACATTACAAAAAACCATCAGGAACCAACAGAAACACTTTGGTTTCTATGTTTTTTTTTTTTCAGCAGGTCAGCTATACCAGAACCAGACCAGCACTCCACGCTTAAAAAAAGATGGTTCTTCAACGGTACTTTAGTAAAGAAAATGGTTCTATATAAAACCATGAACACTCAAAGGACCCTTTGCATGATCGAAGGTTCTGTGCATGATGAAATGATTCTTCACATTGATGGAGAATGTGCTGTATATGGCTCTATATAGCACCAAAAAGGATTCTAATATTGCTATATTGTTAAGATGTCAGGCAGAACCCTTTTTGGTGCTATATAGAACCATTTTCAAAAAGGTTCCATACAGAACCATACACAGCACATTCTCCATCAATCTGAAGAACCATTTCTCCATGCACAGAACCATTTAATCATGCAAAGCATTCTTTGAGTGTTCATGGCTCTATTTAGGACCATTTTTGGGGGAACCATCTTTTTTACGTGTGTTGACCAACACAAACCATTATAGATGGAACACTTCCTGCTCTGTGCTCGCTTTTTTAGCAGGGACGACCAAAACATTTCACCACTTTCGACCAATCAGAAGATGCTCTGTGGCATTTTTCTTCCTCATACACAGTGCAGCTGGTTGATATGAATGGGTCAATATTACCACACAGTTCTGCTTTCTGAATTGTTGCATCCACAAAATGACACACAAAGCTTATTGTCAAACTCATCACGGCTGGGAAACAGCGTACAGAAGTGATTAACATCTCAGACACAGTAGCGTTATGATATCACACACCGTGAAGCCTTTACAACCTTTACAGCCTTTAGGCAACATCTGTTCCAAATGTAGACAATTAATTACATGAAAAGCCAACTACACTCAAGCCCTCAGCCCACCACAAGAAAGAAAACCTCTCACCTGAGTTATCTGAAGGAGCAGACCGCTCTTACAGTCTCTCACAGTCATTCCTTTACGTTTCTGTTTTCTCTCCCTGTTTAAGTGTCTGTGGAGTAAGTCTGCATGCACGTCCTCTTACGACCTCTCGGCATACTGAGCACACGAGGAAATAAACTTATAAGAAAAGCCTTGTATTTTGACACTGCAGCGCACATATAGTGCTGGGGTCTAAGTGACTAATAAAAACAGTAAAATGCCAAAGCACGCGCGCGAAAACGGTCATAAAATGTATTAAAGTCCGTACTTACAGAGAGACGCGAGCTGATCCTCTGCGCGCGACGCCAGTGAGCGCGTGAAGACAACATGAAAACCCCCGTAGCTCGCGCTGCTTTCACTTTCACTCGGGCTTTGGCTGCGTTAACATCAGCAGCATGGCGTACCTGGCGATGAGGACAGGATCCGGTTCCAGAGGGGTTTTTCCACTTTTCTCCGTTGATGAAATTAACAGCAGAAACGGCGTCGTTATGATAACGCAGTCTAGTCAGGGGCGCAGACACAGCGTAACAGGCCTACCCAACCAAACCGGGACAGAACATTTATTATGGGTCCGCTGTCCGTGTATCTTTTGGTCATTCGGTTTTCATTTTAAAAACAATATTGAAAAACAATAAATTGGGTAGATTCTCGTTTTTGGTTCTGTTACTGTCAGTGGAAAAATCAAGAAATAGCTTCGTTTCACAGTTTCACAAACGAATCATAAAATCAAATAACAAGACAATAACAACGGAATAAAGGGTCGTATTTTATTTACCCAAATAAAAAAAATATTTCGCCTTAACCGGAGATAAACGTGCAGAGCGCGCGCGCATTGAAATCACTGAAATCAGGCCTGTCTGTCGGGGTTATGCAGAACTGACTCCCCTTCGCGTGCACGCGCGTCTCGCGGGCATATGGACACTACAGATACACTCGCGATTTCGGTTGTTTCTGTGTGTAAATAACGGTTAATCCAGACTTTTCCTTCACAACAAACAGCACAACAGGACCTAAAGTCCAACACAGAGTCTCTCAGTGAGAGTTTAGTTTAATGTACCGAAGGCGCTGGTGGTTGGTGCAGCGCTCGGAGGACTGAATGGCGTTCAGCAGTAATGATGAGTGTCTTGGTGAAGAAGGAGACACAGGAGAGGCTACAGAATAACACAGTAACAAACACATACATTTTAGACTAACAGAACAACTACATTAACATCATTAAACTACAGCAACGTCCCTTTTTACGGGGTCGGAGCCACAGCTCAGCTCTGCATAACGCGCCTCTAAAGCTCCTGCCCAAAACCGGAGCCAGTGGCTGCTGCCACAGTATAATAGAAACAATATGAACACAGGACAGCGAGGAGCTTTAATTCTTAAGTCTGGAGCTGCAACACAGGTGCTACAAGTTTAGACCTGACGACGTAACATTACAGTATTAATTTCTCTCATCATTATCGCGCAGCGTGACTTTCATTCCTCTTTGATTTCGCTGTTAAATGTCCTGTATAGTCTCTTGCCCACATTGCTTCAGTTTTTTGCTGATAGAATAGCTACATCAGATATTCAAACACCTATAAAAACGTTATATAGTCTCCCAAAATGCCAGGAATAGGCCAAACCTGTCAACGTTCATGCCCGGTATTATTTTTTATCATTTTTTACCGCCTGATTTCTGAGCTTCTGCGACCGTACGTGCCCTCTGCACGTGGATAAATAAAATAAGACACTTTTCTTGGTCCGTGTACCTTCTGTTCATTCGGTTGATTTTACTGATTTAAATTAACGAAATATCGAGCATGCGCAAAACTGCGCCGACACGCAATACGACTCCTGCCACGTGCGCTGTCCTGTGTTCATACTGTTCTCATGACCATGTGGCGGCCGCGCTCCGGTTTTGGGGAAAGGAGCTTTAGAGGCGCGGCAGATCTGCGGCTGATCTGGCTGATCCGGGGGGATTTCTTCATGTTTCCACTGACAATAACAGAACCAGAAACGAGACTCGACCCATTTGCCGTTTTTCAATACTGTTTTTTAAAATGAAAACCAAATGAACAGAAGGTACACGGACCTGGACCTACACTGACCATTACGCCTTTCTGCATTTCTGGGATGATGAAAGTTGATTTTTGTTCTGTGAGTGCTGTTACTGTATTATGGCCAATCATGATCTGCCAAACTCCTCTTATTTTCTGAACACTCCAATCACTGCTTAGTAGTTGTTGATATCCGCAATTGCTTCAGTCTGTTATCAGCGCTCAACTGAGCTGCCCGCTCTGTTTATATCTGTACGAGATACCTGTACCTGAGTAACTTACTTGGGCAACTTTGACTTGTTGAGGTGTTCAGGTATGCAGCACACATGCTATAAGCTAACATATTACATCGCTATGGCAAAAATGCCAGAGTTTATGAGCATAATTTACATATTATGCTTGTAAAATGTAAACTCCATGAATATTTTCTTTATTTGGAGCACTCACAACGCTGCTAGCTAAATCAGCATGTTTCAGTCTAGCTCTAGTAGCTGCTCAGTTTAGGCTACAGGCTCCAAAGTAGGCTATATTAGTGATTAGATGTGAAATTAAGGCTGCATTTTGTTACCTACACATAACAAACTACAGCTGGCATGAGAAAGTTCACTGTTAACCAGCATAGTGATGGTATAGCATTGTGTAGCTTTACTTTATTAAGAAATCAGCAGGTTTAAGTGGTCTGTAAGCAACACTGTGATCAGTGTGAGCACCTTAGGTCAGTTTGTACTGAGATGAAAATTTGCACAGTATGCAAAACATTAAACAATGCTGCACTGTGGTGGGGGCATTAGAGGGCATTTCTGCTGGACCGTTCTACCGTTGACTTTAAGAATTACGTAGAGTTAAACATATTTTAAACAGTTTTGCAAAGAAGAAAACAAAAATAAAATGAATCAGACATGAACACAAAGATGTGATGTCATAAAAACTGTTTTTTTTTTTTTTTTACATTTATCCCTTCGAATTAGACAGAACCCACCAGCAGGTCCAGAGGTTACATTTACATTTACATTTGGCAAATGGGATTCAGCAGACTCTCTTATTCAGAATGTACACAGGTTATTCATGCTGTACACAGGCAGGCGAGGGAACACTCAAAAAGAACATTCTTAAGTAAGCACAATGGTTCAATATGGATGGTTCTTGCATGCTTAAATGGTTCTTTGCCATGTGTGTATAGTGGTGTTGTCGTAAGAAAACCTCGTAAAACGTTACCTTTACAGGAAAAGGAGAAAAGCTTTACTTTTAATGTAAGTCAAAGGAACGAGAATTTTTTTCAAGTCGTTTTGGGCCATTACTCTTGGTCCATTCTTCATGAAATGTACACTCAGTGTGAAGGGCAACAGGTACTTTCAAATTATGTAATCTAATGTAATGTAATCTCTATTAATCTGAAGAACCATTTCACCATGCAGAGAACCATTTAAGCACTAAATGCTTCATTGAGTGTTCATAATTCTATTTAGAAGCATTGTCTTTACTATAGAACCATCTTTTTTAAGAATGTAGTGTTAGGAGTCTTGCCTTATTAGTATAGCGTAGGGGGCTTGTCTTGGTACCCACTACGCTCTACCAACCACTTTACTACACACTTCTATAATTTAAGAATAGCTCAGCCAGCTTGCATTGAAGTCCCTGTAGATACTGAATATTAAGCTTTAATATATGTAATAAGACTGAGATTTTAAGGGGTTAAACTACTGCAACAGGAGCAATTAACAAAAGCCAGAAAAAATATATTTTAATATAACTATAATTACATATGTCAGTGTTTCAGTGAGGTACTTAGTAATATTTCATACAATAAGATCAAATTTTTCACATCATTCTAAATATCTTTAAAGTGGTTAGAAAATGATATAGTAATACTGTATTGCTGCTAATCTGAGACTCACAATGTTCCACTTCATACTCAAATTAAAGGGGAACTCCACCAATTTTTCAAAAATGTTTGCCTAATTAAATGGTTAAGATGTAAACAGAATAATTCTATATAAAGTCTATATATGTCTATATTTGTGTTGTTGTCATGGCGACCCCTGGTTCTTCTCACCACCCCTGTAAAGCAATCTGAACCATTTCACACCAAACCACTCTGAATCACTCTGTTTACATCTCACACACTGGATTACGGAGGAATTTTGAAAAATTGGTAGAGTTCCCCTTTAAGCAGCCATGAGCCGTGTCTGCTCACCCAGCAAGAGAAAATCAGAATTCTGCTCTGTCTGTTTTTAACATAGTTACATCAGAATACAAGCAGCTTTGGAGAACTCTGGTAATGAAGTGAGTGAGTTTTACACTTATGTGACTTTCAAATAACACTAAATACCAGCTCACAGTCCCTGAAGTATGACCTTTTAAGAGGAAACTGCTTAAAAACAGTGATTTAATATCATAACTATAATCATAATACAACACAATAATCATAATAACCTGATGTGTGACTCTTTGCGCACATTTTGTGCCGCAAATGATTTCACATCAGGTTAAATGTCTAAATGGGCCTAATAAAGCTATCTGTTCGTACAATAAACAAAATAATCGTACACTCACAGTGCTGTGAAACATGCAGTCTTATCAGAGAGAGGGAAAGGTTAATGGCCTTGTTTTGAGATCCTTTCACTGCTAATGTCTTGTTTTCTTTGCAGTGTACGGCTGTACAAGAACACTTATCCACCTACCGCATACCAATGTTTAACTAGATAACCCTTCTTCAAGCAAGAAAAAAACATCTAGAAATAGGTTGGATCTTATCATATTCTAATAGCAGGCTCATAATCAGAAACATTAGATATGTTGATTACACTCTTACAAAAGACTGTTCTTCTAGGGTTCTACATAGACTTGTAACAATAGAAGCCCTTTTCAAAAAGGTTCTATATAGAACCATCTACAGCATTCTCCATCAATCTGAAGACCACTTTCATGAGGCAAAGAACCCTGGGATCAAGCAACAGGTTCTTTGAGTGTTCATGGTATATACACTCTTAAAAAAGATGCTTCTTCAAGGGTTCTTTAGTAAAGGAAATGGTTCTATATAGAACCATAAACAATCAAAGAACCCTTTGTATGATTAAAGGGCTCTTTGCATCATTAAAAGATTCTTCCGGTTGATGGAGAATGTGCTGTAGTTGGTTCTATATAGCACCAAAAAGGGTTCTGTTTTTGTTACAATGTCAAGCTTGCCACAATAGAAGAACCCTTTTGGGTGCTATTTAGAAACTTTTCAAACAAGTTCTATATAGAACCATCTACAGAACATTTTCCATCAATCTGAAGAACGCTTTTACAATGCAAAGAACCCTGTAATCATGCAAAGGGTTCTTTGAGTGTTCATGGTATATACACAAAAGATGGTTCTTCAAGTTTTCTTTAGTAAAGGACATGGTTCTGCATAGAACTATGAACAATTAAAGAACCCTTTGTATGATTAAAGGGCTCTTTGTATCATGAAAAGTTTCTTCAGATTGATGGAGAATGTGCTGTATATGGTTCTATACAGAACCTTTTTGAAAGGGGTTCTATATAATATGCCCAAAAAGGTTCTGCTATTGTTACCGTATCAAGGTTGCCACAATAGAAAACCCTTTTTATGTGCTATTTAGAACCCTTTTCAACAATGTTCCATGTATCAGCCTGAAGAACACTTTCATGATGCAAGAACCGTGTAAACATGCAGATGGTTCTTTGAGTGTTCGTGGTTCTATATGGAACCATTTCCTTTACTAAAGAACCCTAGAAGAACCATCATTTTTCAGAGTGTAGATTTAATGGTTTCACTTGCCAAAATATTTGTTTTTAAAAAGCAGGAGAAAAACACATGAAATCATTCAAAATGTTAAAAATTTGAATAAAAGTTTATTGACAAAAAAAAAGCACTGAACTGCTGTGTCGTCTTTCGTCTGGTTTGTTGGTTCAACAGGTTTGTGCCACAGCCAGGTGGAAAAACACCTGAAGATCATGTCTGCCTGAGGCTTTTGGTTTCGTTATGACTGGTGTAACCTTTGCCCACATTCTCAGAGGCGGTGCTATATTTACTCATGGTAATGATCTAATTCAAACACAATGGAGCTGGATATCTCTGTATTTTCCCACCTGTAGTCCACCCTGCTTCCTGCATTGGGGCTGATCAGGCAGCAGAAAGGAAAGTAAATGAGGAGAACAAAGGCCAGAACAATAACCTCAGTTTCAGAAACTGATTTATTTTCTATGGTTTTACACAATCACAGGAACAGTTTACACAAACAGTAGATATATTACAGTTCACAATAATATTTACAATATGATCATACAGTGTTAAAAAAATGCCACACAGCCTCTCTCGCCCTCTCTACTCTACATACTGGCTTCTAACGTACCAAAAAGTTCCAGACAGTACTGGACAGTAAAAGTGCTATGCATGTCCCCCAAGACCACTTGCCAATTTTATGTTCCTTCCTCATAAAACTGTTGGAAATTTTATCAACAGATTTTGTTGCTTTAACACAATAATAATAATCTTATAATAGGGTGCATTTTGGCATCTACAGTGCTAAAAGCTGCGGCTTTACTGTTATTGTCTTCCTGCGATAAGAAAAAATTACAGAAACCATTAAAAGGTTCTGCTGGTTCTTGGTGGAGTCTGATAGTCACTAATGGTGTTCTGTGTTCTCCTGAGGGGCTGATATCACAGTGTGGAGGATTCTGATAGTTTTACAGCTGTTCTGATTCCAGATGGTTTCCTAATAGGATCCAAAGGTGTCCTACAGGAAAGCAGAGGCCTCTAATGCTAACCATTAAACAAATTCCCAATAGAAAGCAAAATATTGTTTCCACAGGGCAGCTGGTTTTGGACCAATACTTTGGCAAAAAAAAAAAAAAAAAAATGTACTTTTGGAAGACATCTGATGCCTGAAGTTAATTCAGACACAAAACATGTCTTGGCCGGTCTATATTTAATCACCTCGATTACATTACATGTGGGGTAAAGAGGGAAAACTGAGTACATTTTTATTGGGGAAGATTCAGCAAAGTGCACTGAAGCAGTGCAGCCATAGAGGTTCTATTCTTACGCTAATACCCAAAAAGTCTCCCAACGTATAGTACCTGATAAAGAATTAGCCGCAGCTATGTAGCACAATTCCTATGTATCATACAAGCCTGACCAAAAACACTCTAGTTTTCAAACCAAGCAAACCCAACCTACTAAATGCACAGTAGCATTATAAAACATAGTGTAGAACATAGCGAAGTCAATCAATAGAGAAGAGTACACAATAATTGAATTTAACTGAATAACTGAATTTTCACATTTACAGTGAGATTTTGGGATTTTTCAGTGCCAGATGCACTTAGTTTTCGTGGACAGGGATTAAGCCTAGTCTAGTCATGGTTTACACAGCATTTTGAATGAAGATTCTCCACCAGAAGGAAAACTGTGGTCCCCCCTGTCTGGGAAAAACTACCCTTAAAGTAACAGTCACAAAGTGAAAATATCGATAAGAGTAACCAGAAGATCTGCTATGTTTGTTATTGATGTGCGATATAGAGCAGAAGTTACAAGATAAAATCATAATGACAAAATCACAGAAAGCTTTAGATGATTTTTTTAAGGAAAGATTTTAGATTTTTTCACCAGCTCATATCTTCCTCAACTCTCTCACTGTTAAAAAAAAAAAAAAAAAAAGTGTTGTTTTGATTTTACTAAACTTACTAAACTCACCCGTCTGCCTTAAGTTTTGAGCGAACTGAACCTCTAATAGTTCCGATTATAATTTTACATTTAAGTTCAATGAAATCATCATTTTAAGCCAGCTTAAAACACACTTACTTTAAGTTGAAAGCCCTTACAAAAAAGTCACATATATTTCACGTGAGCTGTAAAAACCACAAAACCGTGATCACGTGTTGTCATACGCAGAAAAACATAATCACATGAAAAAAGTGAAAAAACCCTAATCACACGCTTGTCAAAACTTATGTTACTACATAATTTTTCACATGCAATCTTTTTTTTTTTGCAGTTTCAGTGTTAATATTTTGTCATGTTTTAACATGTGATCACATTTTTGCATGTGTCGTGGCTAAAAACCACACGTTTTCTTAAATATGAAAATGACGTGGTTTTTCTGTAAGGGACACCAAAACATCACTCCACACTATTTGTTTTTTAACTTTTACTTAATGTTCACAGACCAAATCACCTTTACAGCGCAGACTGATACCATATGTCATATATCATCATCAAAAACGCTTTCTTTTCACTTGTAGTTGTTTTTCCATCACGATGACTTCATTCTCACAGGCTGGACGATGTTACTCAGCGGAATTTTCCATATTTTGGCCCCAGTGGAGTTTTACATTTGCTTCGATTGAAAGAGCTTTTCTACCAACATCAGGACAAACTGCAGCAGGCCACAGTCTCACACTCCAATCCACAAATGTCAGAGAAAGACACATTTGGTGAGGAATGAGTGAGGAAGTGATTTTTTTTTTTGAAGAAGAAAAAGCTCAGTCCTAGGAATACAGAATGAAAACAGCAGTGTCTCATTAGTGCGTTAATTTTCTTGCAAATGTAGCCGACTGCACAGAGTTAATCATGTTTGAAAATTCATGTTTTCATCTCGGTAGCTTCTTTGGTCGGCTTCTCCTCCACGGTCAGGGCTGAAAAATACAACAACAATCAAACTGTGTTAGATATGATGGACAGTAATAACTGTGGAGTGATTTTAATCCAGTATGAATCTGCAGCATGTATAGATTTACAGTGTGACCATAATAAATGTGGAGTGATTTTAATGCCGTTTGAATCTGCAGTTTGTGTAGTTTTTACAGGTGACGGTAATAATTGTGGAGTGATTTTAATCCAGTATGAATCTGCAGCGTGTGTAGTTTATACAGTCTGACGGTAATAATTGTGGAGTGAATTTAATCCAGTATGAATCTGCAGCGTGTGTAGTTTTTACAGGTGACGGTAATAATTGTGGAGTGATTTTAATCCAGTATGAATCTGCAGTGTGTGTAGTTTATACAGTCTGACGGTAA
>JAILXH010159945.1:3008-13093 GCA_023558415.1 Piaractus mesopotamicus
GAAGTGCTTGCGAAACAATATTCTTGAGCTTGTTGCTTCATTTTTACACATTTAAAAAAATTAAGGTTGCAAAAATGGAACCATAAGGCTTTATTTGGCGTGATGCCATAAAAGAGCCACTTTTGGTTCAACATAGCCCAATAAGGCTAGACATCAATTTCTGGGCCAAAACATGAGAATTTTTGGACTAAATATGGGACGGAATGTAGACTTACTAGTCTAGGTGAGAACAAACTGAGTGTGAAAGTTCTAAACCAATCAAATGCCTGAAATGTATGGGGTGATGATGCAATCATCAACATTTTCTGATGGACAACAAGCGAGTCACTAGCCCATGGATGAAACATATGTTAGCATGGATGAAAGTGCTCCAAAAAACTCTCTTTTTTATGGGTGTAGCCAACCCAGCCAATGCTTAAGCACAAATGCTGAATGCACAAATGTTAGCCAGGGAGGGTTCTATTTAAAGAATGGTGTCTTTGGGAAGAACTCTAGGATCACCCTGCTAAAGGAATATTGATTGACTAACTTAAAAGAAGAGAGGGCCATAAAAGTCACTTCCTCTCAGGTCAAGCCTACAGTCGCCTGCGTTTCCGGGCAATGCTCAGCGCTCTACCAAAGTGGCATCAGTTTTCCCATTAGAGGGAGGAGCAGAGGTCATTTCAAATGGACCTTAGCAGACAAACAGTCCATCCATGGGAATAGATGGAGTCAATTCATTCCATGAAGAATCTGAATTAGATCCAGACGCCACTGCAAGAAGGATGCATCACTCCAAAGTTTAAGATGACTTGGTACACAACACTCTTAACAATAATGGTTCCTAAATGGTTCTTGGCTTTGATTGTACATTTCTGGGAAAATCTTTGATTGGTGTAGAACCTTTATTATGTGGAGGTCCGTTGGACTTTAAAAAAGGTTCTTCATGCTCACACATGTTGTCACATCAAACCGGTTCTTTCAAGAGCCATCCATTGAAAAGTTGTCTATGGAACTACACATGGTTCCATCCAAGAACCCTTTTTGGCACCTTGCAAGAGCTAATTCTGAGTTGAGCATGACAGAACCCCTGGGCCCTTTAGATAAGTTCTCAAGCACTAGAAAGATTTGGTGTGACAGCAGCTTTCATCAGTGTTGAGTATTTAGATTAGTTTGCTCTGGAGCATTGTTTATTCCCATTGGCCTGATACCAAATTCATTAACCTCGCTGAACAGTAATTTTGTATGTCCAGGGAACCTGGAGTAAGTGGTGTTCTTCGTCTAGGTCAAGTAATTATGTTTAGGTCACCTCTGTACATTAATCGAAGAACATTCCTTCAACTAAACTTGCAAAGTATAAAATGTCACATAACCAAAGACAGTCTGCCATGGGTAATTTGTTAGACAGAGACTGCGTTACAATTTAGTTGGCATATTTGAGTTGCTATACTGTTTAACAGTATGGATAATGAAGTGTGCAATTGACTGGGTTCTTCCAGGAGACATATCAAATACTGTATGCTGTGATACCACTCCTCCCCAGTGTGTGTTTTCCTTGCTAGCACAGAATAAATTGCACTGGGGTCAGACCAATCCTCAGAGATATGCTTCTTTTGTTCTTCACTGCTCTTCAGTGCTTGCTAAACAACATTCTTGAGCTTGTTGCTTCATTTTTACACTCTTAAAGATAAAGGTGCAAAATGGAAGCAGAAGGCATTATTTGGAGTGATGCCATACGCTCTGAGAAATAAAGGTAGTACACTGTCACTGGGGGAGTCCCCCTCTTGTCACTGGGGTGGTTCCCTCAAGGGTACATCTCAGTACCTTTAGTCAGGGAACATAACTGTACCATAATCCACTGAAATTATATTTTCTACTTTATATTGACTCCACACACCCCGTCTCGCCTCCAGGCTTTTTATTTTACTGTTCTGTTTTAGGTTTTAGGTTATGAAAAGGTACAAACATGTACTTTTCACCTGGAAAAACTTATTTAAGGTTCACAATGGGACCTTGAAACCTCTGTTGTACCTTTGAGGGAACATTTACATTGTTTATACCTTGATGGACGAAAAATGTACCTGCACAGAACCTTTATTTCTAACAGTGTAGAAGAGCCGCTTTTGGTTCAATATAGCCTGACGGGGCCAGACGTGAGCTTGTACCTGAGCCCAACCACAAGAATTTTTGGACTAAATATTGGTGGGAATGTAGATTTATTAGTTTGGGAGAGAACGAACTGAGTCTGAAAGTTCTAAACCAGTCCAACACCTGAAGGCAGAGCTCAAAGTATGGGGTGATGGTGCACTCATCAACATTTTCTGATGGACGAGAAGAGCGTCACTAGCCCATGGAGGGAACATATGTTAGCATGGATAAAAGTGCTCCAAAACACCTCTTACAATTAAGCATGTCGATGTGTCATGTGTTTGCAGTGAACATATTACGTGCAGTACAAATAGACATTGTGACTTAACGATAGCATTTCAGTGGTTAGCTTGTCTTACGTCTGCTATTGATTGCATTCTAGACATTAAAACAGCACAGACTAAATTTGCAGGTGCGTTGTAGAGAGAATGTGTCATAGATGAACCTTTATAATGTTTAAAGGACCTCCTTATAATGTAGACCTCCAATAGCATCTGTAGGGTACTAACAAAACTATGCGTCCAAGCCAAGAAACCTTTATTTTTAAGACCTTCATTGCAGGAGGTTCTCCTTTATACCAAGAATAGCCAGTCGGTCTCTGCTTGATAATCTCAGTTGCATTGCTATCGCTACTAAACTGATGGCATAGCAACTTTTAGTATATTACTGCTTCACCCGGAATGAAATAATTAATCCTACCAGAAAACAGCTTTTGCTGGGTCTGTTCGAGTTCTGCAACGACGGTGCATCCACGCTAAGAAAAGAATAAGTCGGTATAGAACCAATTAATATCACACTGACATTCTTAATTTAGCTTGAATCTCGAAAATTATTTGCCTTCCTCGAGATAAATTGAATTTCCTGTAATGTAATCTGTTTAGGAAACAATCTCATTTCGCTGCAGCAGGCAGCGCCTCGTGGACTGCCAGGGAGTCCCCGGACCCCGGTTTGAGAACCGCTGGTGTAATGGGCAATCCCACTGTGCCGTTGCACAGTTCAGCGCTTTGAAATTGTGTTTAAGAGAGCCCCGTATTTGATCAACAACTTGTTTTTCCTCATTTGATCTCGACTCCCTCATTCTTTCAGCAATTTAGTCTTGTACTGTATGCATTTTTGAGGCGTATAGTTTCCATGGCAACTGATGCAGCACTTATGTCGAAGATAGTCGGCGGGAAAAAAAAGGAAGTGCTGAGAAACTTCTGCCAGAGCTGCCTGTCTCTCTGTGGCCTCAAATCTGAAATCTGTATTCACGCAGGATGCCATTCGCATGATGATGTTCATTAGCGGAACCCTATTTTCTTCTAGTTTTGGGGCCCAGTCCCTGCCGAGCATGACCCATGAGGAGAGACCAGGAATGAAACTAGAATATTAGACTCTTTTTCAGAGGGGCAGCAAAGGTCTTTGGGTCTGGTTAGTTAATTACAGATAAAAAAAAAAAAAAAACCTTAAAATGAGATTCAGGTCTCTGTTGTTTTGAAAATTGGGTGGATGTTTTTATTATTTGGGTGGGTAATGTCTCAAACCGCTTTAGCATATGTTCTTTGCTCATATTTTCCTTTCATCTCGCTGTCTGACCACTTTGTTTGCTCCATCCAGAGTAAAAAGTCTGTTGCCTGGAGAATATGCAGAATATTTTAGCGTAAGATGGTATTGATGTGACATCTGTCATTGACATTAGCATGTCATCGGCAGTAGCCTTAGCGTTTTTGCTTTTTTCCTTCCAAAATAAAAGATATTTTATTAGTCAAGTGGGATCAGAAGGGGTGGCGGACCCCTTTGGTGAAGGAATGTTCACAAATGTCTCCCTAGAAGATAATCTTAACTCAGCGGGAGAATAGAATCAGAAGGCACTAAAGCACTAAGGCACATCCATTCTAATGGATGCCTTATTATTCATCCGGCAGTCTAATGTAGTCTCTGGCTCTTGAAGAAATCTCCATAGAAGTGCTGATAAGAGCAATTCCTCTTTAAGAGCTCGAAACTTGGAGAAGTTTTCGCTCCCTCTTGTCTCCATATGTACAGAATTGCCCTCTCCTCTATTAGCATGGGTGTGCTGTGTGAGCAGGGTCATGCTGATTGCGATGGCAGGACGTGGAAAACGAACAGCATGGTGCCCTTAAACCTTTCCCCTTTTGTTTTTCACACTACTCGGCGCACACGTGTCGGGCCAGCATGTTCGCCACATTCTAATGAGCTGTCAGACACAAATTGATGGCTTTAACGCTGGCAATTTCTAAATTAAATTCACCGCTGCATGTAAATCGTCTCCGCAAAAAACATAAAGCTTAAGCTGATCTATTACAAACGGTCATGGCGAGGCCTGGCCTGAAGATTGCTTGCCGTTTGTTATGAAGCCACTGGGTGCCAGGAGTCAGAGGGAAAAGGATAAATGTCCTTTTATGTGAGAGTGTTTGTCAGCTCCCCCTGCTGCTCTCAGAATTCATGACGATGCCATTAAAAGAGCTTTTTGAAACCTGGGAATGGTTTTGAAGTTAAGCTCATGAAGACAATTGAGGGAAAACTAACTGAGCCCAGAACACATAACGCACCCTGCTCACCCACCCAACTGTTGTATCTGCTGCTAACAAACAAAATGAGATATTGGAAAAGTATGAAACACACTTTCGTGTGACATTAATAACAATTTGCTGAATCCAAAAGTAAAATACAGAGATTTCAAACCTCTTTCCATGAAACTTGGCACTGTAAACAGGGGTCACTCCTTTTTTCAGTGATCTCATTTTAAATGGACAGGGTTAGGCCTGTCATGATCATGTCATTTTATCTGTCAGTTATGACAATTGTCATATAAATAATTGCAATTAAGAATTTAGCTTTTTAATGTTGTTCATTGTATGCATCTATCAAAGGGCCTGTAACGTGACAGAACCGGACAGACGCTCCCGGTTAAAAACAAGAAATGAGGTTTTACTTGTAAAGGGTTTGACAAGAATCATAGTAGGTGAACAGGCGTAGGTTAAATCTAAACAAGATGAAAGACTGAAAAGAACAAACATAACAAAGTCAACCAGATCCAAAAAGGGCAAAGACAAAGTTGGAAAAAACAGAAACAAGGTCAAATACACAAGTAGTCGCTCAGTAGCTCTACTAGAAGAAGCAATACCTTGCAAAGTATCTAGTCTAAAGCCCAGGCTTATAAACTAAACTAGGACTAGTCACATGACAAATGATGATTCTGGGAAATTGAGTTCTTGTGTGAGTTGGAGCTAGAGGGATGTGTGACAGGGCCTATAATTTACATGTAGTGTGTAAATAATTTTTCCCCTGAGATTCACTAATAACATTTATGCTGTTTTATGTACCAAAAACTGTCATAATTATTTTTTTACATGAACATATTCCACCCTATCAGGCTGTTTTTGTTACTGCACCTTTAAGATTGACTATCCTGATAAAGCCTCGTTTAAAAAGCAACCCAGGATTGAAACTACTGCGGTAGGCTGAATATGCAGATATATGTAAATGTGTTGACATCACAAAAGCTGTAAATTCAAAATAGGCTGTTTGGGCAGCTCAGTTTACATGATATAGACTGTGGGACTGATACATTTTGAGACTTTACATACCACATTAAGCTCTTGTATTTTCTGCAGTCAGTTAAATGGTGGTATTCCATGATATGGGCCCTTTAAAGTACCAACCTAAAGTAGCCAAATTGGCCAGTTTGACTGTCAATTTTCAGCAGGTTTTTCTTGTTCAGCAGGTTTTTCTTGTTCATTGCATGCAGCTGTTAAAGTACATGGTTAAAAGTGCTCACATTGGCTGATTAGCTATCTTGCTTCATAGCTGTCGATACCTAGTAGCTCCCAACTGGAATGGAAACAGCTAGAGCTCAAATAAACAAACATTACTCACCACTGCGTGTTTCAGCACCAGTCAGAAGTTAGAACTTGTTTTTTGTAGGATCCATGACCTACTTCTTTTCTAAACCGATGCACCACGTCCCAAGTGTCTCAATAAATGTTTCTATGTTTTTATTTATATGCCTTTGTCTCAATGCCACTCAAAAAATAAATAAATGAATTAAAAAGAAAAGCAGCACTGGGAATCAGTCTGGAGGTGACTGTATGCATGCCTAATTCAATCAGATTCATCGTCCATACAGGCTTGTGTTTTGTATCACGGCTAACATCTGTGTGGATTTGCTACAGTCTTGAAATGCTGGGGACGAGGCGGAATTTGACAGCCGCGCGTCATGTGTAATCAGACTCCTACTGCTGTAGATTACTGGAGATTAACTGTTTCCGTTCTAAATGCTATTCATCGGTGATGAATAGCGGCGCTTATGTCCGCTCTAGCATCTCAGCTGGGTTTAGAGCTGTAGATGTGCCGATAGGTAAATGAGATCATGAAATCTGAGTGTGATTCATTACAGTGCTTGGTGCAGACTAGAATGCATATACTGTAGTATAGTGTTGTATGAATCTTCTTCAACAGACTAATCCCATTATGGCTCAGAAGCCTCATTTCTTAGGTTTGTGGGGTGTGTATGTGTGTGTGTTTGGCGGGGGCGGCGGGGGCGGTGGGGGGTGGGGGGGGTTGTGCCAGCCCTGTCACGTGGGCTACAAGTGGATGCCTTCTATTGTACATATGGGGGCCACACTCCCCACTTCATTCCACAATAACTGATCGCAATCATTTTAATACAGTCGACCCCCTGAATGAGGTCCACGGGGGGAAATTGGAAGGGGTGACACACTCTGCAGACACGAGTCTCAATCCGTATCGCTGTATCTTCTCTTTGCTTACAAATCGAGTCAGAGCCCCACGTGACGGTTGATTAAATGCTGCAGTATCAAAATAGTGGGTGGATGAGGAGGAACGACACAAACAAAGCTTGGCGAAGAAATCCACACTATTAAAAATGAAGGTTCTAAAGCAGGTTCTTAAGCTTAAAAAAGGGTAATGCCTTCGGAAAAACACTTTCTGTTCCATAAAGAACCTTTCTGCAGATGGTTCTTTAAGTAACCATGTTAGCAAATGATGTTTAAGTGCGGCGAACCTTTTTAACTTTTAAAGAACCTCCACATGATGTAAAGGTTCTACACTGATTACAGGTTTTTCCCACACTTAAAAAAGGTGCCACTAAGGATTCTTTGAGCAATACCATAGAAGAACCACTTTTTGTTCCCTAAAGAACCTTTCAACTGATGGTTCTTTAAAGAACTATGCCTGAAAAGGCTTAAAGGACCTCCACAAAATATAAGGTTCTATACCAGTCAAAGGTTTCTCCTACACTGTTAATAAAAGGTGCCAGAGTTTTTGAGCACTTTTGTTTCCCCAAACAGCCGTATTTGATAAAGAAACTACTGTGATGAACCTTTAAAAGCTTTAGAGAACCGTCACATAATATAAGGTTCTATACCAATTTAAGGGTTTTTCCTACAGTCTTAAAAAAAGGTGGCACAAAGCATTCTTTGAGCGATGCTATAGAAGAACCACTTTGGTTCCTTAAAGAAGCATGTTTGAAAAAGAGATTTGTAAGTGTGAGGAACCTTTAAAAGCTTTAGAGAACCATCACATAATATAAGGCTCTATACCATTTTAAGGGTTCCTTCTACACTCTTTAAAAAGGTGCCACAAGGGGTTCTTTAGTGATGCTGTGTAAAAAAACACTTCAGTTTCTTAAAAAGGCATGTATGGAAAAAAAAGATTTTTAAATGTGAGGAACCTTTAAAAGCTTTAGAGAACGTTCACATAAGGTCCTATACCAATTTAAGGGTTCTTCCTACACTCTTTAAAAAGGTGCCACAAAGGATACTTTTAGTGATGCCATAGAAGAACCACTTTGGTTCCTTAAAGAAGCATGTTTGAAAAGGAGGTTTGTGAGTGTGAGGAACCTTTCAAAGCTTTAGAGAACCTTCACACAATATAAGGTTCTATACCAATGTAAGGGTTCTTCCTACACTCTTAAAAAGGCACAAAGAATTCTTTTAGTGATGCCATAGAAGAACCACTTCTGTTAAAGAAGCATGTTTGAAAAGGAGATTTGTGAGTGTGAGGAACCTTCAAAACCTTTAGAGAACGTTTAAATAATATAAGGTTCTATACCAATTTAAGGGTTCTTCCTACACTTTTGAAAATGGTGCCACAAAGGGTTCTTTAGTGATGCCATAGAAGAACCACTTCTGTTAAAGAAGCGTGTTTGAAAAAGAGATTCGTGATTGTGAGGAACCTTGAAAAGCTTAATAAACTTTCAAATAATAGAAGGTTCTCACCGCGACCCAGTAGGATAAGCGGTTTAGATGATGTATGTATGTATAATAGAAGGTTCTGTACCTATTTAAAGGTTGTTCCTGGAACCTTCACGTTACATGAATGTTCTTTAAATGTTTACCAAACGGTTCACTAAAGAATCATCTATTGAAAGGTTTTTAGGGAACCCAAAGTGGTTCCTCTATGTCTCTGGACGAGTGTGCATCCAAGCCAAAAAGCGTTTAGGGGCCTTTTTATAACAGTGTGGATAAGAAACAGCAGGAGGCAGGCGTGAACATTCCTCACGAGGGTAAATGGTAAACGGTCTCTCGCCTGGTGGCGATGCTACCTTGCTTTCTGCATCATCCCTTAGGGCGTCGCCAGGTAATAAGTATCTAAGTAGGGATATCTATCATACTGAATGCTAGCACTTAGCATAAAGCAGGAATGCACGCTTCAATTAACCGCTTCCCTACAGCTAGAAAAAATGGATCCAAAAATCAATCAAAAGGAGACTCAAGCAGGCATGACGAGGTGGGAAATGCATCACCCCCTCCCCCCTTTTCAAATCGCGTTATCTTCAATAGCCGAGGAAGAGGGTGGCATTTATTAATACAGTGACAAACAGAATAAAAATGGCAAAAGCCAAGGAGCTTAATCTGAATCTCTGAGATATCTTTTTTCCACTGCTGAAGGATCAAGGGGGTGCAGGTCTTACATACGGTACTGCTGGGGGAGCCGTCTGCATACGTACGGCTCTGAACGCTTAGCAGAGAGCGCTTGAAACACCGAGCCCACGGAGGACCCCCTCACAACCATCAGTTTTAATGAAACCCTCTTTGTCGTCACAGTGATCCGTTTCCAAGGTGTAAATGAGACTCAGTTTTATGAAAGATGGTTTGCTTTCGTCAAGGGACTTTTGTCTCTGCATCTGTGAACTTTTGTTAGCTACTGAATGGAAATCATAGCCGTGGTTCCTCATCAGTGCATTGCCACAGTTCTGGTGCCTCTACAAAGAGGCTCTTTCTGTGAAGTTAGATTAGACTACTCTCATGACAGACTAAAACAGCTATTTTGACAAAGAGCAGTGACCTAGAATTTTTTTTAGCATAATTAAACTTTTCTGTAATAAGCCTTCGTTTGAATTGGCACTTGATTACAGTTGTAGGCTGATTGTTACGGGATTTCTTGTCACTTGGAATCCCTTGGAAAAACTGGGAATAGTCCGTTCTTCATTACTCCAGGCAGGTAGATGCCGGTAGGAGTTTTGGGCCCCCCTGAAAATATCACGCGTGTCGTCCCCTTGCCTCACCTCAATTTCCTGTAGCATGTCACTGCATTAAAATGTGCCAAATTATCAGTCATATTTTATATAGCTTCATGATTCCAACTCTTACTTAACACAAAGCAAGATGTGAATATGAATATGAGCAACATGACTGCGTATTAATATACTGTGAAGAAACTCTAACATTTGTTGCTTCTCAAAAGTGCAGCTGTTGAAGCAAAACTCAGTGACGAACTGTTTTTGAACTGTTTTTGTCTACTACATGATGGATATACGGAAGTCTGAAAGATTAGCTGTTTCTCTAATTTTCTGGATTGTTATCTTGAGATAACAAGTTAATTATCTCGTGATCTCAAGTGAACAACTTTGTTATCCTGAGAGCACAAGATACTTAACTCGTCATTTCAAGATAACAATCCAGAAAACTACCTCATGGCCCCTCCAGACTACCGTA
>JAILXH010159949.1:0-11812 GCA_023558415.1 Piaractus mesopotamicus
TCAATCGAGTAAGTTAAGATTTCCTAACTTGAGATAAGAAAAGATGCTGTAAGATAAGATTCTTAAATTAAGATAATTTAATTTGCTTCTGTAAAAATCTTATCTTGACCTGTCAGATCTTTATTTAAGACAAAAAGATAAGAATTTTCTGTAATATGGCCCCGGGTCTAATGATGTCTACAGCTTTTTTTTTTTTTTTGTAATCACTAAAGTGAGCAATGAACCCACACATCTCAGTCTTTATATGTAATGATGAAGGTAAAAGAGTGGTAAATCTGAAAAAATAACGTTTCTTTGTCTACTGTTTTGCCTTATAACGACCGCATGTAACTATAAAAAACTCAACATTATCTTAATTATTACGAAACAAATTTACAGACAATGTCATTTAACAATTCAGTGCATGAAATGCTCCCAGTGTCTTTTTCACCACCTCTGTGAACAATTCTGACTGTGAGTTTTTCTCAGCCTCTTGAACATTGCATTTAACATCTAAACAATCTGAATAACTTTGTTTACATGCTAAACGATTTAGTAATGCAGACATTTTGAAAAATCATTGGAATTCCCTTTAGGTTTGAATACCTGCACAGCCCTAATCACTAGGCCTTATTGATACAGGGGGGGAAAAGTCAAAGCAATTAAAAGAGATTGAAATAATAAAAACAAGCTAGTTCACCAATTACTGTGCTGCAGTTTGCAAAGCAAATCCCACAAATGTTTTGTGTCAACTAAACACAAATTACATTATTACAGGTTATGTGTTGACTTCATTGCAAGCAATGCAAAAATGTTCCAGACCCAGTTGGCATGTTTACCACCCAGACTAAGACAGGTTGTGGAAAAACGGACGACCTTTTTTCAGCCAACAAGAAATTCACAGAGAGTTTTGAGAACTATGGAGTAAACTTCTACAGATATATATACGCATTGGTATAATGTCTATGGTGCTGCCATATCAGCTGCTTAATCAGTATTTCTGTGTTCTTTACTATCACAGAGCAAAAAGTATTAGAAAACATTTTAATTGATGCTGTATTTCATTTTGGGTTTTTTTTTTCTCTGGGATGTGTAGATTAAATACAGCTTTATTATGGATTTCAGTACTTTTTCATTTAACTTTTGAGTGTGTTCAGTAAGCACAGGAATGTAGCATAGTTTTTTGAATGCAAATGCTGCTTTATTCTGCTAAAGAAACGCTGGATTGTTAAAGAGCATAGCAAGAGAAATGACAGCTCTGACATGTGAAGTCAAAGAAAAGACAAAGAGGATAAATAAAAACTATGTTCAGCATACATCCCTAAATGTCATACTGCCAGCTGTGTGGTATATGTCAAATATGTCAATATTTTAATGACATTCTTGTCTACAAAAATGTCCAATAAATATCCATGATTAACTTGCAGGTGCATCATTTGATGATTATTTTGTGCCAACATAATGCTTGCAGCATTTTGTAAATATTGTGAAATTAAAAAAAAAAGAAAGAGAAGTGAGGCTATACTAAGTTAATGTTTGTGCACTTTAAGCAATGCAAATTTGTTTTGTCTTGTTTTGAAAATGAACTAAATTAGCCTTATCAATGTGCAATATTGTATTATGTCTACATTGTAGCAGTCAGTGCTTTTTGTGTAAAAGTTAATATTTTCTTGTTTTTCTTTTATGTGAAGTGCAAACACAGAAGAAGTTCTACACACAAAACTAAAAGCTAACACCACTATCCAGATACTGTCTGAAACATTCCATTTAAAATTGCAACAACACTATCCCTTGATGGAAAAATATTATATAAACAACCACAAACTAGTTTATGCTGGTCTAGTGCTGGTTTATCTAGTCACCCAGTATGGTCATGCTGGTTGACCAATATACCAGCATCCAAACTTCAACATAAGTTCGTGACCAGCCATGCTGACATGCTGGTCTATGCTGTTTTTTCTAGCAGGGAACACAAACACTGTTACCAAAAGAACATAAACACAAAATTATTATTAGTTGTTAAATGTGAATTACTGAAATAGAGGGGAACGTAGATTAATTTCCTCACAAATATACCTTAGGATAAATAAACGACTTTTACATATCAAAAACTGTACGTGAGTACATGTAACCAAAAAATGTATTTACGAATCTTACAAAATATTTACAAGATCCTCCGCGTTACGCCCTCTGGCGTTAATCTACCGTCATAGCAACAAGGCTAAAGAGACAGGTTGCCATGGCTACGCACACATTGGGTAAGTAGTTAGGAGTGAAAAAGAAGACACGGTTGTTGGAGACATAGCGTTTCTTTTACCGAGCTTCACATCATAAACTTCGCAGCAACTAACTGCATTCTCGAAAGTATTCCACACAGCAGTACAGGAGACCGGTGACTATATCTTTACTTTTCCACTGGAGTCTCGAAAGTCTTTGACATAGTAGTTACTAACTAGCTAGGCTGATAAGCGCTAAGCTAACGCAGTTTTAGGGCGAATAAACATTCACAATGGATTCTGGGACTAAACTGGAAGAACTTCAGCTGACGACGGACGAAATAAACCGTTTAAGCACAGCCCTAAAGGATGAGCAGTTCCGTCAGATGCTACACGAATATGCCGAGGAGATATCAAAACCAGAAAATAAGAAAAAGTATGAAGAGGAAATCACACAGTTAGAGCAGGAAAGAGGCATGAACGTGCAGTTCGTCCATCCCAAACCGCACCACGTCTTGAAGACGAGCGTTAACGGGAAGGAAAAGTGCTTCATCAACATCTGCTCCAACGACTTGATCAGCAAGCCTACGTGTGAAGCTGGTAGGGGAAAGGACGGCAGGGTGGGTCAGCATTGGTCATTGCCGTACAGCCTGGCACCGGGGAGATCTGACGGAGACGCCAAGGGGAACAAGTGCACGATATACGACGTCGTTTTCCATCCGGACACACTTTACATAGCGGGAAAGAACGCGAGGTTTATGAAGCTCGTCAACAGCACTGCCATCCAAGGGGTAGAAGATGTATTTAAAGTCAAACTGGACAAATTGAATGCAAAGGTATTGAAAATCCAATACAAAGGGCTGCCTCACCCCGCTGTCATACGAAAGCCTATTCCTGGTCACCCTGGAAAAGATAAAGCCTCTCCCGAGAAGAAACTTTTGCCCATTCACTACCCAGACACTGCACCAAATGAAAAGCCCACCGCTGCTCCTCCCCAGGATCATCAGAGTCTTATCAAAGAGAGTTCCTCAGCACCCCGACAGCCCACAAAACCACACTACACTGTAAAATACAGATCAGTGGTGGATCTGCAGGACTACAGATGTTCTAGGGACTCTGCGCCGGCTCCACGCCCCAAAGAAATCATTGTCACCATTGATTTGCCCCTCATCAAATCTGCTGGAGACATTGACCTAAATGTGACCGAAAGAAGTCTGGTCCTGGAGTCTCAAAAGCCGGCCTACAAACTGGAGCTACAGATATCTTATCCTGTGGATGATGACAAAGGAGATGCCAAATTCAACAAGGCTAAAAAACAGCTCACCATAACTCTACCTGTTCTGCCAGCTAAGGAATCTGCTGTAGTTCATCCTGAGGGGAAGCAGCTTGTAAGTGATGAGGAGGAGAGAGATGGCAGAGACACTGCAGACAGAGATGAGGGAGAGGTATGTGAAGCAAAAGATGTGGCCTCTGTGGACAAAGATGAAGACAATGATACTTATCTCTCAGATTCTAGTTGTAATGCTCAGTGTCTTAGAGACATGCCTGTGCAGGATCATGAAAGTGGGCTTCAGCTGACAGTTGACAGGGTAGATAGTAAAATAGATTGTTTGGAATCTCTCTGTGATCCCTCACAGTCAAGCAAGGCAGTAGATGCTTTGCTCATGTGTGAAGAAACCAACAATGAGACATATATATCAGAGGAGAATAGCACTGATGACACAGAAGATTACTTCCTCCCTGGGCCAGAGTTCTGCACCTCAAAGATGTCCTCCAAGCATCACAATACGGAACACACTGGAAGCTGCAGTTTAGGAGAGGAGGTAAGAGATGTTACGTTTGCAAGATATGAGATATTTGTGATCTCTAAGAACACGTTTAAAAGGAAAATACAGTACTGTGCAAAAGTCAGATACCACGTTTTATTTATTACATTTTCAAACAAAACAGCTGTTAGGTGTTAGGTCTTACTTTTTTTATTATTTTTCTGAGAAGATTAGATATAAAATAAAGCACTTCCATGAAGAGAAAGGAGGGAAAGGAAATTTTCAAAGGAAAATAAGAGAAGAAAAAAAGACTCAACAACTGTGCAAGACCTAGCAGACCACCAAAACTGTGGTCTCATAAAAATCAGATGAACAGTACTTAAAGGTTTCATGTTTGAGAAACAGGAGAAAATCAGATCTGGAATGTATCCACAGGTGTTTCTGTCCATCCTTTCACTTTGAGAAGACAACACTGTGAATCTGTGTTGGGTCAAGAAGCCGCTTCTGAGAAAAAGAAAAAAGAAAAAAATCTGCACTAGAACACTGGACCTGTGCATCTGAGATGTGAAGCATGGTCTTATGGACTGGTGAATGTAAATTGGTAATACAGATTACTTGGATAGTGATAAGCAAAAAGTGTAATCAACTTTTAAGACTGTACTTCGGAAATGAGGAAAAAAGTGTCCCTGCAGATTTCTTTGAAAAACTGAAAGCAAGTCTCCTGAAAAGAATGGAAGCTGTAAAAATAGCACACTATATACAATTGATGGATAGATGGATGTTGATTTTTTTTGTAAAATCCTTTTGTTAAATATATGTTGTCTGTTTTTATCCTGAAACTGAAAAATACATAATTAGTAGTTTATGACCGTTTTGACTGGAAATTAAGTAAATGAAAAGGTGGTCTTTGCCTTTGCACAGTACAGTAGATATGGAATTATGTGCATTTGCAGCATATATCACATTTTAATAATTCTAGATAACTAATCACATACAGCTGTTGGAGTTACATGCCGAACTGATTCTTGCCTCGATTTTGCTTTGCAGGGGAAGTATGACTCAAATGTTCAACCCACAGCACTTTCCACTGTCCCACCTGTTGCTGTACTTGAAAATGTCAGACAGTGTCCTCAGAGAGCTGAAATAGCAGATGTTTCGCAACATAAGCTCACTGTAGCACAGCCACAAATGATTCATGGCGTATCAAGTTTAGAACAAGAGTCCCATGATTTTCCATGTGATCCTTACAGCTCATCCCAACAGCCCATTCAAAAGTCTGTGGGGGAGCCTTCAGTGGTCAGTGTTGGTCCTTCCCAACTAAATTCTACACTGGATGAGGACACCGTTAAGACCGTGAGCCTCCCTGAGGAGACTGGAATGGTGGCTGAAGAGAAAGTGAACAGTTCACTTGAACAGATCAGGCCTACACCAGAAAACAAGGACATTGTGTTTTCATCTTTCACAAAGAAAGTCAAGGCACAGTTAAAAGAACAAGTGGACAGTGTTCATTCTTCTGAACAGAGCCAAACAGAGTTCAATATGAAAACCCCTGCCCTCCTGAGAGAGAAAAACCCTGAGGATGGCAGTGAGGTTATTATTAGTGACCATGCTACATCAGCTGGCCTCACCTTCCAGAATTCTCTGTGGTTTGAATTGGACTAATGACCTGCTTACATTCAACAATTACAATGACACTTTGTAACTTTAGAAATTTAAAATACATTCACATCCTTTGTTTTTGTGGGTTGTCACAAATCTTCTAAATGTAAATGTGTTAGGACTTTATTGAATATATTGTTTAATCAGATATAATAGACCTTGGTTAGGGACTGTTTTTCACTTTTTATGTTTTCTTCTGTTAAAGACAGTTTTAAGCATATAGACATTTAACAACATTTAATCACATTTTTCTGAATGAATAGCATGAACTAGCGTGATATTTTAAAATCTGCTCTCTATTCTTCCATTCCACCTTTGATTCTGTCCTCTTACCAGATTGGTTTTGAACCCACTCCTTCCTTTATGTCTTTTCTCTCTTCTGTTCTTTTTTTAATTCTAGGTTAGGTGCCGTTTTATTAAAGTGATAAAATGTTGGAATTGTTGAATTAGGTTTAAACACAGCATGATTCCACACGATTTCCAGTCTCACTCTCTTAATATCAATTTCACAGAGACATCAAAAAGGTAAGCTACTATTAGTAGCTCAAAATTGTTAACTGCTCACATATGATTAGGCCCATTCTGAAATATCATTGCATAAATACTTTGATAACAGTTGTAGTTCGTAGTCGTCATGAGTGATAAAGTGTGAAACTAAATGATCATACTTTACCATAAAACCGTATCTTCCTCTCCTAGCATCTCCAGCAAAAAATGGGACAGTACTTAAGACCCTCTTATGTCAAGTACAATTTTGAAAAATTATATTGTTGCGATCAGGACAAAACTCCATTGTTGTCATTTTTTATACAAATGGTCCATAATTACTTGGTAAAATATTATCTTCCATTCACTTCCATTCAAACTTAAGGTTATATTTTCTCTTTCTTGTGTAGTTACCATAATGGAGATATGAGGTTATTCATCACACTTTTGCTGGACTCACCCTAGGGATAACCAAGACATCAAGCAGAACAATTGGAGAAACTCATAGTTCTGTCATTAAATCTCACACACACACACACACACACACACACACACACACACACACACACCCACCCACCCACCCACCATCTAAACCGCTTATCCAACTGGGTCGTGGTGGGGTGCCGGAGCCTATCCCAGCTGTCATTGGGCGGAAGGCAGGATGTCATTAAATCAGTTTTATTTATTTCTTAACAAGAACACAGAATACTACAATGTTGGAAGAGAAAGGCTCACTGCAATTGTCAATGCACCAAGTATGTAAGGTCAATGAAAAAGATAAAATAAAGCTCAGCCTTGCAAGCACAAGCCACTTCTCACTATATGAGGTTTCTTGACTGGCTAACACTGATGTGTAGAAACTGCTGTAGTGAACTGCCACTGTTGCAACAGGAGCAATAACCATAGCAAACCTAGAAAGGTAACTGACAAACCAGGGTGCTTTTTAGAACACAGGGTTTTGCTGCACTGCAGTTTTCTCAGCGTCAACACGGTCATCACTGTTACTGGAAATAGTGTTTGTAGAAATGTGAAATTCTTTTCATCTCATGCCTCTCTGCACACAACCGTCCAAGAACTCACAGTAGCACACGAGGGAGCAGAAATGGCGCTGCAAAGGAGCCTCTGTGCCACCCATGTCGTCCACCAGCACTACAGTGTGAGAGACCAAGTGCAGGTTCATGCTAACCGCTGTCTGAATGTAGGAGTTCAAGCAGGCTTGGCCACAGTCACAGAACTTTGCAAACTCCAGCTCATGACACAAGTGGAAGGGAATGAGATGACGTCCATAGGGGATTCTGTTGTGATGTAAACAGACAAAGTCCATAAGGAATTGTGATGTGTAAACAGACACAACAGTATGTAGCCATTTTAAAGAGCGCTCGCATGAGTTCACAATTAATAACATTTCATTCACTGGGGTTAGATTTAAAGCCTTTAGCTTAGACATACAGACAAAAAAAAATAGGCTAGAGCAGGGCACTACCTAACAATTTGTTTTTTGCTTAATAATTTTAAGTACTTAAGCAAGATTAATACTTTTTTAAACTATATACAAGAAGCTTACACAGCTCTGCTACAAATGTAAATGTAAACTTTGTTTCTAGCACCTTTCAATTATGATGCGAGTGCAAAAGATACAATTAACCACATATACACGGTTAATTGTAACACAGAGGAATTTGTTTAATAGTCAATAAAAGCCTGGTAAATCGATATAAACACAATTAATTTGATACAAGTCTATAATGTTTGAACAGACAAGCTTCCCCTGTAAACAAATAAAGATAAATTCATCATAATAAATATTATTTGTTAAAGAGTCAAATGTGGAAAATTTCTTTTTGACCACAAAGTGGAAGAGCAAATGTAAGTACAATACAAATGAAATATATTTTACTTACATTGTATGTACATCTTGGTTTTTATGGACCTGTGCATTAAAAACCTACAAAAATTGACTTTTGAATTTGTATGGGGAAAGATTCTCTCAGACTTATTTCATTGTTATCTTAGGAGAATTAGGTGAAATACTGTGTTACAACTAACCCTGCGGTGTGGAACCTGTCTTTTCAGTACAGTTTCAGTTTAACAAAAAAAATAAATAAATAAACAACTGATGAAAAACGCAATGAAAAAAGTTACTTCAGCATTAGTTAGTGCCCCACTCCTCCCATGCATCATACCTTATATACCTTAGGGGCTCTCACCTGAAGTTTAGCACAGCTCTTGAGGCCATCTCTTGTAATGTGAGAGGGAATGTAAGCTGGATGGTGTGGTCCAGAGGGTTTGGCTGGGTGAATGGGTTACCAAACAGGTCCAGGTTCTCTAGGGTCAGCTTTCGGAAGTCTCCAGGGAGAACAGTCAGCTGATTGTGTGCGGCTGAAAGGAAACGCATCTTTGTGAACTGCCCAATGCGAAAAGGAAGCCGCAAGAGCTTGTTATCATCCAGCTTGAGGTTGACCAGCTCCCGCAGCTGGCAAAACTGGGCAGGTAAGACCTGCAGACGGTTCTGGCTTAAGTCCAGGTGTTGCAGAGAGCACTGGAGAGTGGAGAGACACAGTGCTTCACTGAAGCTCTCCAGGTGGTTGTTGTGGAGAACAAGTTCTCCCAGACAACTAAGGTCACCAATGGTGGCTGGGAGTTTCTTGATGTGGTTGTTGCTGAGGTCCAGTCTGCGGAGTGCTTTGAGGGACAGCATGCGCATGTCCACTCTGGACAGCTTGCAGTAAGACACCTGGAGCTGCTCCAGAGAATAAGGAAAGTTAGATGTGAGGGGATAGTCCTTCTTGGAGATGATTGTGAGCTTTTTCTTGGGTTTCTCCACATCCCTGGCACGGACAGGGGTGAGTGTAGAGAGGGGAAGGCTGTCTGCGTCACATCCCCTGTGTGCAAGTCGAGCAGCAGAGAGGAAGTTTTTCAAACTGTTGGCATCTGCCTGCAAAATACACCCAAACAAAAGCCACAAATCATCGACTTTGCACTCATTAGTGTCCGTTACGAATGACAGCAGTTTGGCCTACATTTGAGTGAGTTCCCAGTGGAAAAGGCCTGTAAGAGGACAAAATAGTTAGCGCAGTAAAAGAATTTTCATGCTGTTTTTCTAGTTTCCACATCACATTCCATTTACACTAAAATCAGTATTTGTATTTATGTTCACATGTAGGATAAATGTCTTCATGCTTCTTTCAACTACTGCCTGTAAAGCAAGAAAGGAGCCCAGAGCAAATCAGCATTTTTCCAATTCTAAAATGATGCACCCCACACAGCAGATGACCACAAGGTGCACCCCGCCCTGAGTTTACCAAAGCATTAACAATTTAGTCATCACTAACGTCACTGTTGGGATTTAGATGAGAATCAAATTAATCCTCATTTTCCTCACAGCTAACTCCCAAAGTACTAGGTCTCTCCCCTTTGTACGTCAGTACCAAGAATGTGGGCAGCTGAAAGTCTGCACGTCTCCAGTGTTTATGAAGCCAGCAACCAGTCAGCTTTTCAAACGACTGGCCAGCATGATGCCAGCTGGCACAAGATGCCAATTTTAAAAGGAAAAAAAAACAAAAAACTCTTGTCTATAAAGTCAACCACAGGGGAAAGAGAAAGAGAGACAGAGACTCTCTGCACCCCAGCTGTTGGTGCATTGTTGGTTTTGTGAGAATTTGTTATAATTACTGAAAAAAATTATAATTATAATTGATTAACTGTTGTTTCAAAAATATGAGAATAATTTCTTTACGTATAATAACTGGCTGTTCCTATGGCACCATCATCACATTCACTTCATTCATTTAAAAATAGTATTCCATCTATACCTCAGAGAGTGTGAAGAAGTAGGACAATGACTCAGAATATTCTCTTAAAATTATGGTAGAACTCCAGAATCAGGTCAGAAAGATGGAAGCTTGTTTTAGAGCACAGAGAACACAAGGTTTCTACATCATCATAACTACATTAAGAAAACACACAAAACGATCCCTTTGATTCTCCTGAATGTGCTCTACAGCTCTACCAGCTGTGGGAACAGGGTGAAAGATCATTACTACAGAACTGCTCACTAGGAAATACAATCCCTAAACAGTATTACCCAGATTTCCTGTGCACTACAAAACACTGGAATACATATCAATACCCCATAAAAAGACTATCAAAATTTTCCCAGAATAAGGCATAAAGTTAAATTACTTTCAATTTGTAAGCAAAAACAGTTTGAGGTTTGAGTTACCAACAACACTGTCTCAACTTGAATATTAATCCTTTTAAAGTTCTACCTGATTTAATGTTACAGCTGCAAAATGCCCAGGAATGGTTCTAGTAGCTATATACTAGCTAATGAAAATTAACTATTAAACATTCATTCACTAAGTTGAGAAATGTAACTGTATGCTTTTAAAAATTATAGTAAGAAAAGAAAATATCCTTACTGTTATGCTTTGTGTTCAACTGGTAAGAAAAACAGCTCCTTGCTTTTTTCCAGAGCACATCTCCTGAAGTCAACCAGTTTGTTTTTAGAAATTATGTGAATATTTCTGCTTTAAAGGACTTTTTAAAACATTTTCTTGCTGCCTTGCTATCCATTGAATCTGATTAAGAAAACAATTTTGTCTGAAACTAACTGAATCTTGTATGTGTTGCTTATAGGCCAAATGTTTACAATGCGATAAACCAGGACAGACTATGTTGTAGTGTACGAGCAGTGTTTTTAAAAGGCTAAAAAACTCAAGTACCAGTAGTATTTAGATGAGTTTATAGTCAACTTTCAGTGTTCTTGCAATAATAATGCAGGATGTGGTGAAGTGGTGAAGAATGAACATTAAATTGAAACACACATTCAATTAAGTTAACACTGACAATTTAACACAGATTCAACAATTGATTGCTATCTGAGAAGACACAAAGAGAAACAGCAGAGAACCACTTGGATACACATTTGTGAAACTATTACACCGCATAAATAGAAAAATATGGAAAATATAATATATGGCCAAAAAGCAAGACTGCAACTAACGTTCATAGAAACATATACCTAAAGTTCTCAAACAGATGGAATAAATAGAAATACACAATATGCAAAATGCATATGTAGCTTAACATGTCCTGCTAGCATATTAATCACAAAATACAATGTGTTAAATAGTCCACAACATGACTAAGAGATAGCTTCCCTTGAAACCCAGTAATTGCGCAGAAAGCAGACATGAATGGGAAGATATTGCTACATAAGTAATTAGGTATGAAGAACTATGCAGTTTAGTGGTATGCAAACCTCTTCCCCAAGTGATTCCATTACAATGCCCTCAACTTCGATTTCCAGACCAGTGAAGTGTCTAAACATATGTTAACATCGGTGTTAACATGAACCCCCACAGTCAGGGAAAGTTTCAGATGCAAGTTGTTCTTTGGCATATAGTGAATTTCCAAACAGATGTAGCAAATTGAAATTTTGTGCATCTTCCTTTATATGTGAACAGAAACATTACTGCAGGACTCATGATGATTGGATGTATCAGGACTTCAATGGAGCTACAAACACCCAGAAAATAAGGCTTTGCTACAAGACTGATGTGCAAAGTATATGTATATCCAATTAAATAATTAAGGGTTTAATCAAGGTTCAGACACAATCCCACATAAAAAAAAAAAAAATTAAAAAAAAAAAAAAATTAAGAAGCGAGTGATGATCCACACTCCTTAAAGGGCACATAAGCA
>JAILXH010159949.1:12167-23364 GCA_023558415.1 Piaractus mesopotamicus
TGGAAGTGTGAGCATTATTTGTTAATCTTAACATCAAGTACAGAAAATATGCCATATGGCAGAAAATACAGGTACACAAAATACATTTTGTGAGATGAAAGACCATGGCATGTATAAATGAAAGCAATATATTACTGCCTACTTTTCGTAGTTAAGGAAAATTAAGCAATTCATCACTACTTCTTACCGTTCTACTAATGCTGAATTAAAATACCAACCCTCCTAGGTTTATAACTGGCCATAGATCTGTCTTACCTTGCTCAAACAGATGTCCACTGCAGGTTCTTTCAGTCGCACTGTTGCTTTGCCCTCCTCAACAAACCAAGTGAAGAATTTCTCGATATTCTCCTTCAGCTTTAAAATGTAGAAAGAAGTATGAAAAGTCACTGTCATTCTGAGTATCTAATGAGTCATCACAAACCGGCTAAAGCTTGTATTACTTTGCTAAAAGACAACAAAATCTCTAAGAACCTACTTCCGCATATAACATAACTTAATATAAAAGACATAGCGGTCTTATATTTAAGAATTACACGACTGGTTATTCATGAAATGAAACTCAATACGCATAACGTACACAGTCACTATACAGAAATAACTGTAGTTATGATGTTGGACAAAGAAATGTACCTTGTATTTGGATCCAGCTCTATCTTTTGCCGTACAGATCAGTAAATACACATTACTACGCTGGGTAGTTTTATCCACATGTTTTCCTATGGACAGCATGGCCCTGGTTCCTTTCCCTTTACTTTTGAGTCCAAACGTGGGTAGCATCCGATTTATAACCTCGACGTCGCACTGTAACTTCATCGCTGCTCAGCATCAACGAGCGAAGTCGATCACAGACGCTGAAGCTTTAAATGCAAAGGCAAGGAGCGACGATTGCTTCAGTTCTGATCACAGGAAACACCCACTGCTGTTGTGGGGCTTGCTTCACCACTTGGATATAGTTAACCGTCGTAATTACAACGGGCAAAACTAGCTAAGTTACTACTTGAATAGCAGTAAGTTACTAGCTAGTTACCAAACCTGCCCATCATATACGATGCCACTGAACAGTGCCTATCTCAAGTTGGCTAAAGTTAGCTCTCACACATTAGCTATTTACTAGTCACGCTAAAACTCAGACATTTTAATGGAAGCGACATAAGATGTAGCTAAACGCATACGTGCATAACAGTTACAGTTAAAAGACATTCGACGTTCAAAACACTGAAAAGCGTCTTCGAGTACACTAGCCAGCTAATGCTAGCATTAGGTTAACACACTCAACAGCTTAACGTTACCAATGTTAGGAAACGAATAGGCTAAAGGCCTTTACCTGGACATAGTCTTTTTCTAAAATCTAACAGGCTTATGCGAATTTTCAGTAAATTTATAGCAAGACAGACACGAAACGGCCATTGGTAACAATAAATAACTAGTTATGCAATTAAAAAAACAATGCAGTATTTTTTCTGAGGTAGCCAACTATCCCGCGCTGTACTATTTATGCACATGCGCACAATCAGCTTGCTGCTCCAAATGACCTTCCCAACATGGCAGCGTGATGTTGCCAGAGAACTTACTTATAAACCGGCTCTGATGTTGCCTGAAGCCGTTTCCGTTTGGCCTTCCAAAATACTGTTGATGTGAAAAACAAACAGGCTTCCGTAGAATATGATAGTGATCGGAGTGTCGATTCATTGTATTTAACTGATTGTTTTGAATTCTCCATGTGAATAGGACGCATATATATAAAATTTTTATAAAAGTGTTTTTTTTTTTTTTTTGGTTTGGCGGGGAAGTCTGATGTTCGCTCAGTCTACAAAGAAGATGCAGTCAAAAAGAGTTGTAAACAAATGCAAAAAGGTTCATCTTAACATGTGACGCGACATATTTTGTGTTGGGATTTTAAGGGGCACTCCAACCTAAAATTAGCATTTAATGTTATTTGCTGTGTAATATAATATTCATGGATCCTAATGCTACATTCACCTACATTTGTAACAAAAATAAACGTATAAGTGCATAACAGCGTCTGCCAAATGTCATAAATGTAAATGTAAACATTGCACCCCTCAGCTTCAGCTCACTAACGCTACAGTACTCAGCCTTCATTATGTAAATACTTCATACAAACATGCTAGTGTACCCACTGATGTAGGGGCTAATGAATGCAGGCGTGATCTGGCTTCCTTCTGCATTAGCGGAAAAAATTAAATAGCCTGCCCTATTCGCCCCAAAGCCCTCGAAGTTCTTCAAAAGATCCTCCCACCTTCAAGATACGTCACCACAAGATTTTTTTAACTATAAAATCTCGATTTAGAGACTCCTGCGGCATTGCTGTTGACAAATATTATAATGCATTTTCTTATTTTGCACCTTTTACTTTAAGTTCAGTTTGACTTGTGAATCGGTTCGGCCGGTTTATTGAAATGAACCAGTTCAAAAGAACGATTCAGGAGTCGGTTCATCGCTACCCGTTGTGGAACGTTCTATTGCGTTTTTTAGTCTACCACAGTGACTGTTTCTGTGAGTATTGTTGCATTTTTGATGTTATCTGCGAGATCTTTTAGACGAGTGCACTGTAAATGTTAACCTGTATGATTTAGTCAGTGAATGTGTGCGTCAGTCACTCTGAGTCGCTCTTAGCTGCAAACAGTAGAGTGCGTGTGAAGGACTTCAATGTGGTAAACAACAGGCGATTAATAACATAACTAAAATGCAAACAGAGTTGTTTATACATTTGCCCCCCATTTTGTGATTAGAGACGAACCGTTGCCTGCTTCACTTGTCACTGTGCTTTAAAGACGATGTAACGTTATAGCTAGTGCATTACTGTGTGGAGCTTGTTGTTAGCACAGTTAGAACTTGTGTGAGATCCCTAAAACGAGATACTTGGTCGTTGCCCGTTGTAGCTAGTCAAGAATGGCAGAGATGGACGACGACGGTGATCTCCACGACGTTCGGGACGAAGACGACGATTCTGAGCAGGAAGCAGAGGGGGATTTCGAATGGGATGCACAAGAGGATGTAAGAGACTTTGACTGGGTCGAGGAGGAAGAGGTCGTTCTGGACACTGACACTTCCAAGTCCTTTCACTTAGACACTCCAGCAGAGAGGAGTGGACATATTGCTGTGGTCGATAGGAACTGCATGTATGTTTGGGGAGGATACAAGGTGAGCAAAGCAGGTGTATTCGCTGATAATACCTGAAGTTATGTTCATTTTGGAACTAAAGCCAAGCAAATGTATCTTTTTCAATTTTTTAGAATGCTGAAGCAACAGCCTTCTTTGACTTGTATTTGCCAAAGAATGAAGTCTGGATATACAACATGGAGACTGGAAGATGGTAAATTTTGGTGGATACAGTAGTCGTCCCTCCAGAATAAAATACTAAAGAATGCATCGTGAAATAAAGTCGTACGGTATGATATTTCGAGAAAAAGGTAATATTTTGAGATTAAAGTCGTACTATTTCGAGAAAAGAAATCGTAATATTTTGAGAAAAAAGTCGTAGAATATTGTGGCCAAAGGCTTTGCAAAGGGAAGGCAGCACCTCCTCGTGTGAAAATGAGGGGCGTTGAGGAGTTGGTGGATATAGTTTCAAATCGATTTCACCCATAATGAAGTACTCGGTCTCCCTGTCTCTCCTGGCACATCAGCATCAGCCTGGTATTAGTATATGAAACGGCTGTATGTTTATTTAGATGAAAGAACCAGACAGACTCGGAGGAAACTGTCCATCTGTTTTGTTGAAGGAGAATCGCAGGCACTGACCGTCTACACGGCTATCGGTGGCCACATGTCCGTGCCATTCAAAGAGGGCATTAAGTTTCACAGACAATGAGAATGATAATCAAAATGATCGATCTACAAGGGGACAGGAGTGTGTGGAGCTCCGGCGCGCGCCAGTACAGCAACCGAGACCCCAACGCGTTATGGCAGCCCCCCTACAGTTAGCCCACTTTATCCTCGAAATAGTACGACTTTTTTTCTCAAAATAGTACGACTTTATACTCGAAATAGTACGACTTTTTTTTCTCGAAATATGACGACTTTATTCTCAAAGTCTACTATTTTTATTTTTATTAACAGTGTCCCTAAAACGCCATCGTATAAAAGAGCAGTGCCGAAGTAACCTCTAGAGCATGATTGTTTTTGTTCAAAGACTAGGAAAATCTGATACATCACATACATCTGATGATGGTGGAAGTAATTTTTGAAACATTACAAGTGTATTGGAGTAGAGAGTCAGACTGAAGTATTATTTTAACAAAGAACAAATGGTGTGTTTATTAATTTCTATATCAGTGGCTAATAACTGTGTGATGTATTTGAATAATGCATGCATATTATAGTGAAAGAACACTGATAGACAAAAATACAAAATCATGAATTGAAATGATAGTTTTCGGCAGTAATGACCCTGACAAACCAGAGTTTCTAACAAGCCAAAATATTGCAACTTACAGTACAACATATCTGCATTTTGCAGGAGAATGAAGTTGTCGAAAGGAGACCTTCCTGCCCCTATGTCAGGCAGCTGTGGTGTATGCGTAGATGGCATTCTTTATCTCTTTGGAGGCCATCATGCTAGAGGGAATACTAATTTGGTGAGGGCTTTTTTCAGCTGCTGTTGTGGAATATTTCATTGTACTTCAGGTCAAGGCTGGGGTCTGGCTTAATGTGTTTCATCACACTGTTCAGGTTTATCGTCTGCCTTTGAGGGCATCAACGCTTTTCTGGGAGAGGATGAAGGACCTGAAGGGTTTAGCCCCCACGTGTAAAGACAAACTGGGCTGTTGGGTGTACAAGAACAAGTTAGTATTCAACTCATTAGATAATGGTCAAGTCTTTCAGGAGCTTAGAGTTGGAGCTAACAGAGGTCTTCAAATCTGGACCTTAAATCCAGTATCTGGTTCTGGACTTTGTATTCGTTGGTGGGTGTGATACTAGGTGGCCAGTCAGTGAACTATTACTTGTCATTACAAAATCTAGGACTGGAAACCAAAAATGAATGTGCAGATTTGAAGACTACTGCGCTCAACTATTCAGTGCTTTGACTTTTCTGGATTAGATTTGAGCAGCGGGGGACTGTACTGTCTCCACAGGTTGCTTCTATGAAGTTTGTTCTAATGATTTCTGCCTCCGTGTTCACAGGTTGGCGTATTTTGGGGGCTATGGCTATGTGGCACAAACAGGTCATCGTGGAACATTTGAATTAGATGAGAATTCACTCATGGTGGGGAGCCAATCTGTATTTTAAATGTAGATACTATGCTTGGCACGACACAATACTTTACTGTTAATGTCATGGAAGACAGCATTGTCTAAAACTATTGCTCTTCCAGGGTAACCATGTGGGACGGGGTTGGAACAATCACATTCATGTTCTCAATCTTGAAACATCGTCTTGGAGTCAACCCATCACAAAGGTGGGTTATTTTGATCTGTTGGTTCATTTACTCAGACAGTGTTTTGAGTGTCAATGTATTATTTGTTCACAAAGTAAGTATTCAGCTGTTCTTAAGCACAAAGCTGTGTTTCCTTATTCGTTTTACACTGCTCATGTCACATGTTATGCAGGGAAATGCTCCAACCCCAAGAGCAGCCCATGCTTGTTCCACTGTAGGAAACCGAGGTTATGTCTTTGGAGGGCGTTACATGGTGGGTAACAATACATCTCATTATTTGTTGATAGAATAATTCGTATATATGTTTATATTTAATTTACTTACATTTTTTCAGTTGGTATGCATTAAAGAGGGCATCTTTCTCAACAGGATCATCGTCTGAATGACCTGTACTATATCAACATGGACACCTGGGAATGGAGCGAAATGTGAGCTCTCAAATAATGGAGAAGTAGTACAACAGTCCTCTGTAGTGTAGATCTAAGAAATAACAAATGCTGACGATAGAAGTGGTTGATATAGCAAAAAATATAGGAGACTCAGGAGGGTAAAAACATACTAAAATATCATCACTGTCAAAAAAAACCCCCAAAAATGTATCTCCAAAATGGCAACTATACAGGAAGAGGCTAAAACTTACTTTTAATGTAAGTTAATGTAAAGAGTAATGTTATCACAAAGTTCCACGCAATGTAAAGGGCAGTTGCTGAGCTCAAAACACGTAGAGAAAAGAAAAAAAAAAACAGATACATGGATTTTTTTGGGGGGGGACAGCAACAACATGTTTCATGCACTGTTGTGAGACACCATGTAAAGCTTCAAATAATTTAAAAGTCAGAGGTGTCAGGTCAGATTTTGCAGGCGTTTTTCGAACCATATATATTTTTACATATTAATGTAATTAGTCACACATGCAGGCTCAAAAACTGATGATGTGATTGTAGAGAACTCACATCTTCTGAAGACATTCACCAAGTTTTTAGTGAGTTCTCTTTGAATGCTCTTAAAATTATCCAGTAAACCAAATAACGCTGGTCAGTGTTAAGTACAGACAATATCTATGATATGCTAAGAAAAGCAAATTGTAATTTTTTGTGCTAACCATAAACGTCATCATATTGCTCACCCCTTAACCCTTAAGCGAGTGTCTCAATATGCAGGAATAAAATAATTGTAAGAGAGGAAACAGCTAATTTTTTCTGCTATTGCAGTAATTGCTCCAATTTCAGTCTATAGAAAGGTCACATTTTGAGGCTAAAGTTCATTCTCATTTCAGGTCTGTACCGCAGCATGGTCCAGTTGGCCGCTCATGGCACTCTTTCATACCCGTTTCATCTGACCACATCTTCCTGTTCGGTGGCTTTACTACCAACAGAGAAACACTGAGTAAGACATAAATTATTACATTGACACAAAGTGCATTTTTCAAGACATGGCAGATTTCAAGAGCATTTCTGTTGCATAGGTGACGCCTGGCTGTACAGTGTGAGCACAAATGAGTGGAGACCATTTAAACACAGCCACATGGAAAGTCCCAGGTGCGTTGGTCGTCTCTAGTCTGTGCATTTGAGGTGAGGCTGTAAATTGACATAACAAATGCTGTTTATGCTGCATTCTTTTTATGATGTGGTCTGTGTTTTTCATGAAGACTGTGGCACACAGCATGCTCAGGTCCAGATGGGGAAGCGTTTGTGTTTGGAGGCTGCGCCAATAACCTTCTCTCACACCAGCGAGCGGTGAGTGCAGCCTGGCACCCAGCCAACCCACAAAGTGACAAAGATGTTTTTGACACTTAATCTTGGCTCATTTTCCTGCACATGTTCATATCTTATGATTTTATGGGACAAGGAGTGTGAAAATAGGCATTTTGGCTAAATATTAAATAAGTAGTAACAGAAATGCTAAGTAAGTAGTAATGGAAGTAGGATGAACATTAAGGAAAAACACATTGCCATTTTATAATTACGATTGCAGAAATGAAGTTGGCCAACACAATTGCATGATTATAGCTCCAAGCAAGCAGTTGGCAATCTGCCAGTTTATTATTTAGATTATTTTTGGCCAATCTGAATTGCAATTTTGATGTAAATAATGTGAGCCAGGTAAATGCACTTGTATTGTACTTCATTACTGTACTTGAGTAGTTTTTTAGTGTATCTGTACTTAAGTATTTCCATTTTTTTACTCCAGTACATTATGCGAAATCTGTTGTTCCTGTTGGTTTATTTGTGCATTAAAACACGTAACGTCAAAATGAAAGAAGCGCGAAACAAGCACACCAATCAGTCTACAGTGCGCACTTTGTTTTGAGCTTGTTTTAAATGCACTTGCACTATATTTGAATGCTACTGTTAGACCTACACCAAAATGTCAGAGTAAATATGCGTAACTCATAGTGCTAAGTAGTCAGTTGGGTCTTACTTTCTATGTAGCATGTTATTTGATTTAATGTTATTTAAATAGGAAACTGATTTTTCTTTTAAGAACTTAAAATGTCAGTTTAGCTCTTTTAAACAGGAACTAATGTTACTTACGTCGCAGCTTTGGCTAATAGAAAATACTGGAAATGTACCAGTGTGTTCATAATAGGGACCAGGAGACAAATATAACCATTTTATTTACAATCCTAAACAATCACAACCTGTCTTTTGAGTATTTATATGTAATGTAGACAATGGTTTTGTAGATGAAAACCTGAAAAAAGTATTTATTTTTGTACTACTGTGTCTTACAATGCCATGCATGAACCCTTCCACCATGAATGTATACAGAACAAAAATAGACACTTTTGGTTTTACTCCCATTTTGCAGCAGATTAATGATTAATGAGAAATGTGTCTCGCTGCTACAGGTTACACCAGATACTAATGTGGGAATTCTGGCATCATGCAGTGTATTTGTAACCAGTAAATTTCTCTTTAGTTATTAGAGGCATTAAATGTGTCAGATGTCTGGTTCCTATCATTATTGCTATGAAAATTCTGACCAAGTTTCTTCAGAATGGTGCATTTTACAACCACCCTGAATGACTTTGCATACATCTTAATGATTGAATTATACAGACATTTTGAACAATCGGTGGAATTCCCCCTTCATGTAGTTTTAGCGTCCAGCCAAAAATAATCTAGTAAATATCATCTCTCTACAAATCTGGTTAAGGAAACACCAGTAAAACTAACTTCTGCTGAGCCTGGATGTAAAACTGAACATCACTTTCAGTCAGAGCTTACTCACCTTGAGAAACATTTAGTATGTTCTTTGCCTTGTTTCTGTCTTCTCAACAGGCCCATAGCAATGAATTATTAATCTTCAATGTTCAGCCCAAATCACTGCTTCGGTGAGTATTGTTAACCAGTGGTGGACAAAGTGGTAACAAAGTAAATGTAATTCGTTACTGTACTTAAGTAGTTTTTTTGTGTATCTGTACTTTACTGAAGTGTTTCCATTTTTGGTGACTTTTACTTTTACTCTGCTACATTTCAAAGTCAAATATCTTACTTTTTACTCCACTACATTATGCGAAATCTGTTGTTCCTTTTGGTTTATGTGTGCATTAAAAAACGTAATATGTCAAAACGAAAGAAGCACAAAGCAAGCATACCAATCAGGGTACAGCGTGCCTTTTGTTTTGACATGTTGGACATAGCTACCCAGTGCAAGCATACAGTTCAATGACCATGTAACAGCATAAAAGTTTGGGAGTGCCTATTCTTGCATAAATAATGGAAGAAACTTCTGACTCTGACCAAACTTTGTGTAAATAGACCAAAATATAGAAATATGTACACACATGCAGTTGTGACTGGCATGTTTATTTTTTCTGAATTTACACAAACATTATTTAATTTTCTAGTAAATTTGTTTTGGCTAGTTTATGTTTATAAACAGAGACCTACAGGTGCAATATAGTAAAGGAAAACTCATTTGTGAACCTGTGTTACCTTGCTTGTAAAGCAATTTTTTATTAAATTTAAACTAATTTTTATTTAAACTAAGTTGCAAATAAATCTTAAACCGAAACTTTGCAAAAGGTTATTTCATAGCCACTTGGTTCTACCTAATGGAAATTGTTTGCCTTCAGTGTTTTGTGCTTTTGATAATTTTAATAGACATTAGCGTCAAACTAATTAATGACATTCTATTAAAATACTGGTGTTACGAGAGTGACACTAGAGTATTTTCACCTAAAATAAGTTGATAAAGCAAAAGTCTTGTTACAAAAAAGATAATAGGACATTAGAGCCATAATTAATCTTTTAGTACTTTCACTTTTGATACTTAAGTACATTAGAAGGTAGATACTTTTGTACTTTTACTCAAGTGGAGGTCTAAAGGGAGGACTTTTACTGGAGTAATTTTTTTTACCTTGGGTATCTCTACTTCAACTCAGGTACATGGTTTGTGTAATTCGTCCACCACTGTTATTAACACACAATGCAATGATCTTAGTGGTCTTATTACTGAGATGGACTTTTTGAGTTACAGTTGCTGTTTGTTCGCATGCATAGGTCTTGTATGGAGGTTATTGTCCACCACAGACAGCAGCTGGAGAGGATGTGGGACTGCCTGCCCAAACATCTCCTGCATAGCATCAAACAGTGGATTGGTACCACCAACACTGGAGGTTCCTAAAATTGTGCCAGAAAGTGCACACATGCACACTTCAGTGAACTGAGAGCAATAGTGCACCTTTGTGTATGAGGCACAGCAGCTTTGCTTAATTGCCAAGGCCCACAGGCTTGTTCAAGGAGGTGGTCAAGGCCAAAATGGTGTGGGGAAGTCAAAGGACCCTTCTAGACAAGTCCAACTTTCTGTGTTCTGTATAATAGTCGTGCTGTGACATATAAACCGAAATGTATAGTGTAGCATTTGGCATGGTTTTACATTCAAACAGCTCCTAACTCTCACCTACACTACCAGTCAAACGTTTGGACATACCCTTTCATAGGTTTTCTTTTTGTTAACATTTTGGAATAATAATTGTATCAAAAACTATGAAATACTTCATATTTTATTGCCAATTAGGTTCTACCAAATAGGGATACTTAGACCCCCAACCCCCCCCCGCATCTGTTTTTTTTTTTCTGATAAAACACTTTAGCCAGATTCTGTTTATACTTTTCACTAAAATGCATCCCTAATGTGAACAGATGAGATCCGATTTTACTTTCTCATGTAAAAAACACACCAATTCATATGTTGTTTCCGCTTCATATATGGTTACTTTTTCTCCTGTCTCCTGAATGCAAGAATGCACTCCAGCTTTGCGTATTCTACGTCTTGTTTTTCCACTTATGTAATTGTATGCAGACATAGAAAAGCATTCCATTTATTACTGTGTTGCACATGGTCATAATCTGTCTCTGACCACCTCTGAATGTGGTTTGAGTGATGAGATTTTAATCTGATCACAATGCATTCTGGGGGTGTTTACACCTTGCTTTTTGCATGGTCAAGTGAAATCCGAATATGCTCAGATCACTGAAAATGCATGTTGATGCAAGGTGAACACAGCCTTAAAATCCTACATGCAAAGTACTTGTTTACATATATATATATTTGTTTTGGACATAAATTTCTGCATAGGCATTCATTTACAAATTTATATTTGTCTTAGAAATAACTTTAAAGCATAACCTTTTAGATCAAAATTTTTTTGAAAAATACACCATCAACTGTGTCCAAATTTTGACCTCCCAGTGTTCCAGCACAAGAACCAAGTGTAGTATATAATCAGACAGAAGCAGTGTATAAAAAAAAAAAAAAAAAAAAAAGGATTTAGGAAGTAACCTGCA
>JAILXH010159949.1:23731-44432 GCA_023558415.1 Piaractus mesopotamicus
GAAAGCATATTGTAATGCTAATAATTATCATGAACCATGCAAACCAGAATGTATTTTTTCTAGCCTTTACGTTGCTTTTAAAAGGAAGAGATCTACCTATGATATCTTGTGTGTTATCATGAAATAAATTTGCCCTGCGTTGCATTTTGGCAGTTTTGTTTACAACAATCAATAGTGCTGCCAGGCATGTTTCATTAATCTGAAGCACTAGGTGTCTGAGCCCCATTGATATGTATGCAAAAGTTTGGGCACTCCTGGTCAAGTTCAAGGTTTTGCTGATTTTCTAAGTGAAAATAAGTGCACATTCCCTACATAATTCAGCACGTGTTAATGCAGTTACTGTTTATTTGCTGAATTTAACATATTATGAAAAATAAAACATAAAATGGCACAATTTATATTGTTTTTGCTTTTTTCCAACATATTAAACTCAGCAAATAAATAGAAATTGCGCAGTAACATTTGTTTAAAAATGTCATATTTAAGTTTGCTCCCACAGAGGATGTGTTAACTTATTTTCACTTCAACTAAACATATAGATTGACCGGTGGTGTTTAAACGTTTGCATATGACTATAAACCACTGTTTTATATACATAAATTAGGTTTGATTTAATATAGAAAGTGACTAGGTTATTTTCCACCCATTAAAATATGCTAAACATCATGCTTTTGAAATTTTCCATCATACTGATAAAATAAATGAAATACCCCTGATGGGTAATAAAAAGATTTCCCCATCACAGATTTGAGAGGTAAGAGGAGTTACAATATACAGACATTGTTAAATTCCTAATTTTAATAAGTGTATATACTGTATTTTAGCTATTTTTGTGTGGGTTTTGTATATTTTGGTTTAATAATTGAACTATCCAAACTAACTTCCTAACCAATTATTGGATCTTGGATTACTGATGAAGGAGAAGTGGGACTATCTAGGAACCAAACTATTATTGCTGTGCTCTGTTTTGCAAGACTTTTGTTGCATTTCAGGTAGGCAGTATGATCTAGTCATTTTTCTGTAAATACTTAGGTTGAAATGTTTCATTTGAACAAAACAAAAAAAGAATAAAAACAATTCTTTAATCATAAATATTCCTTGTACATTTTGAATGTAAAAAAAACAAGGATTTGTGAATATTGCAGTTTGTTCAAAGATGTGTACAAGTTTGTTTTTTTTTTTTCGTATCTCTCAAAATGGACTGACAAATATGTAGCAAAAGCCACAATAATGTAATTTTTCACATAATTTACGATTCACTATGATCTCTAGCTTTATTCCTCTCCACAGAAGGCTGTGGTACATACAAACTTAAGGATTATGTGCATGAATTTGCTCCTGATCATATCCTTAATGTGCAAGGCAGGCGTTTACAGGCTGTGAACTGTCCAAGGCTTCTCCATTGTTATCACCAGTTTAACCACAGTTTTCCTGAAGTTTATTTCTTTTTTGCTGCCAGCAGGTTTGGAGCCGATACCTTCACTTTGCCAGGCATGTTTCTTGACAGGTCTGTGTCCTACATATTAAGATACAAAGAACAGTGAAAGTGATGGAAATTTAACAGAAAAAAAATGTTATAGCAGTACAAAATTAGAAAGAGGCCTATTTTAGACACAAATACCTTAACACTGCGGAAAAGGTCTTTCTCTCTAGTGCTAGCTTCCTTTCCACGCATGAAGCTGAACACAGCAGTACGAGCAGCTGTGAAATTCAAAGGTTCGACAGGTAGAGGTGAAAATAACTGCGTTTCCCCACTATTAACAATTTAAAGCAACACTACGTTGGCTGTAATCTTTACCTTTTCCCTTTTTCTGTGTGCCTGGAGTCAGTTTCACTTTATGCCTGAAGGAGAACAAGATATTTTAATAATATTCCACATCATAAATAATGTTTATACAGCAATATAAACATATAGGTGAAGAGATCTGAATGATGTGGTTATAGATGACCAAAAAAACATAACATACTTGTAATTTGAAAGGGCTGTGTAGGGTGCACATACAGGGACTGCAAACAGCAATACATCATCTGGGTGTGGCTGGCCAGTCAAAGAGTCAAGAAAGTTTTCTCCTTCCTAAGAAACCAGCAGCCAACATACATTTCATTATAAAAAGCATTAACAACAGATGTAATAGTCTCACTGGTTTAACAGAATTCATGTTTTTTTTTTTTTTTTTAAATCACTGTCATGTCTTTGTTTATCGGTCTTCTCTCACCACAATATCAGGCGTACATTATAAGAATACATCGCACAATCGTTGGGAATTCCTAACCGCTAACCAGTAGTCACTGATCTAGACGTGTTCATTCTTATCCACAAAGGGCAGATGTGGCTGCAGGTTTTTTATTCTGTAGAGAAGATTGGACCTGTCCAACAGGAATGTCCCTCAACTCTTTTCCTGTTGGCTTGACTTTGGGCTTAGGTTATCTGGCTAAACTGAGAAAACCAGTTTTGTGAAATATTCCCCCAGGTGTGTTGAATCAAGAAATACCTGAAACCATGTAGTGCTGTGGGTCAGCAGGAGCAGGATTAAGAAACACTAGACTAGACAGCTCGACAGCTAAAATGTCAAACTAATTTACAATACAATTTACAATACAACCTTGAAAATTACTACAGCACAAGCTCAAAACATAAAACCCATCATGGAAATTTAGCATTACATGTTTGTGTTTCTCAGTATAGCAGGAATTTCAGGGGAAATCTGGTACGTTAACTGTTCAACCAAGAACACCAGCAATAACACAAGTATCCCAGGGCAAAGGAAGACAAGACATTGTTTTTTATGTAAAAAAAAATAAACAGAAACCAGTTCTTGGACGCAGTACAAAGATGGCTGGAATTGAGACTAGACACTTCCAAATATATTTGACTATGTTACTCTTGTACTCCATGTCTATGCCAGACTTATAGTTGGAAGTTTCCAGAGGAGTATATGCAGAAAATGCTTACCTCTCCTCCAGGGTTCTCCTGGTCCAAGTCATCAGCCTCCTGAAGAAAAATCAGTGAGTTACGTGACAGCATCACTTCAGAAATAAGAAATCACAAAGATTGTTTAGCTGAGTCACAGACAGTCTGGTATGCCATACTTAGAAAGGCAGTCATATTACATGATAAGGTTAAAGGAACAGTTTTGCAAAACAAATTGAATTTTAAACCCAAGCAATTAGCATCAGGCAAACCGCATGCCGAAATCATCACATACTTGCCTCAAACCATGTAGAGTTGTTAAGTAATTTCAAACAGACTTATGTGACGTCTAATGCTAAAGACATGTACAAAAGTATGTTATGTAACTAGAAACAGTAGTAAAAACAATCCTGAAGTCTTTAGTTATTGTTTTTTTTTTAGAGATAACAAGAAATTATAGTGTTAAAAAGGACACACAGTGTCACTGATGAGAAGCTCCAAAAGCTATTTGAGTGTGAACATCACCCTCGTCCTTTTAAAACAGTAGTCAGTGGAACTCAACCAAATTTGACTTGGCCCGGTGGTTTTTAAATGACTATTCCTCTGTGTTACCAATGAGATCCCAAAAGATAAATCACAATGAAAACACAAACTCCCTTTACCTTGTCATCCTGTTCAGTGGTGTCCTCTCCTGCTGGGCCACCATCGTCCACAGGCTGCTCAGCCTTCTTCACCATATGTTGCTCGGCTGCTTTCTGCTTTTGGCCAGGTTTCTGGGGAGCTCGCTTCACTGGCTCCTCTTTTCCTTTTCCTTTCTTCCCCTTCTTTCCCTTTTCTTCCTTACTGGAGCCTGCCGACTGTGGAAGAGGATATTAGTTGTAAGAAAAATGAAGCATTTATGAAATGAAGCCTGTGCATTATGGACTAGATCGGTGGTTCCCAAACATGGTCCTGGAAGACCTCTGCCTTGCATATTTTGTTGTTTCCCTTGCTTTAATACACCTGATCCAACTTATCAGCTAATTAACAAAACTTATGAGTTGTAGTGGGCATGTTACAGTAAAATAAATAAATAAATAAATAAAAATAATGCTTCTCCTGGTCAAACAGAAAAGTCAAACAGGGCAGAGCTACTCCAGGAGCAGGGTTGGGAACCACAAGACTAAATCCACACAGCAAGCAGTACTGACCCCAAGCAGCTTCATCATCAGTTCACGGTCCTCCTCATCTTGGTCTTTGTATTTATCTTTGATTTTTTTCAGCTTGTTCTAAACAGAAGAGCACAGCCATCATGGGACCACATATTCAATGCCTTTTGTAGAGCGCAGCACTTTGCACATAGCATTGTGGCCCTAAAATTAGACCTGAGATAAGCAGACCATTCTTGTGTTCCATTAAACTTTATAAAATTACTTCAAAGAGATCACAAAAATTCATCAGCATGCTGATAAAGTATGAATAACAGTGCAGTGTAACCTTGTGTCCCCTCTTTAGAGGGGGCTGAGTGGCTCCTCCAATCTTAGAGCTCTGGCTGGATGCACAGGAACCTTGATTCTCTTCTCTTTTGGCCTCTGCTTCTTCATGTTGTTCATCACTTTCTTGTTTCTGCTTCTTCTTCATATCCCTTGACACAGAGACATGTCAATGGCATTTAGTTTTAACCCTAGGTAGGTGCTATACTATGCCAAGACTAGTTTTTTCATTTTCAGGGTTTTACCTTCTCTGCTTAGCACTCATGTACTTTTTGCCTTGTGGCTCTGTGTTGTCCTGTTGGAAGGAAACATGAGTCATGTAGGTGAAGGCGTGTCTTCCAACTGAATATTTAATCTGGTATATTGGGTACACTCTGACAAACAGAAATTCTGAAATATGCCACATAAAATGGACAAGTCCTTGCTCTAGTTGTAGTTGTTATGTATGTCAGGCTACCTGGCGGCGTACACAGCACTTACGCTAACAGATTAAGAAGCTCAGCAGTCCAAAGGAAACATTAGATGCACAGAATACCCCTGAAAATGTTTTATTATTCCAAAATAAACTGGTTTTACATGTTTTGTGCAGATATATGTGTTTGAAAACAGACAAAATGTTAATGTAGGCCAACTCAAAAGACAAAAGGGATTCAGAAATTTTGGAAACCAAATTTACCTTAAAGCAGTAAATCTTTTAGTGACTGGGAGTTAAATCGCCAGATTTTCATGTCTAAAAATTAGGTTTGAACAAAGAAAGCTGGTCCTTCAGATAAGCTAATGCTAAAACTAACACTGGAGCTAGTCAGAAAATATGTTTGACTAGCTTCAGTGTTAGCTAAAGCTTGCTAAAACTTTGTTTCATTAAAGTTTTAGCAAACTTTAAACAGAAACTATGATGTCCTGTTACAGTCCTGTTTAATCTGATTAATTTATCAGAATAGTGTGCATTTTAATAATACATTCCTCAATAAAACATTCTGACTAATTTACTGCCTGCACTATTCACACAGCTGGTTTGTTCTAAAGAGGTTTGTCAAAGTTTTTTTCTTTGCTTGCCGGAAAGAGCAGTGTTTACAAACAATTGTGACTGGCTCTGATATGTCAATCATTATTTTGCAAAAACTCTGCCATTGATTCTGCTATCTCTATGTTTTCATCTGTGGTTTCAAGGTGTTTGCTGTCAGTCTGGCTCATAGCTTTGAGAAGACTACAATATTATGGTTTTGTATACACCTCTTCTTTGTAATATACCTGTTTTGAAACTTCTTGCTTGAAACCAGCATTTGAGATTCCCCTGAAATGGAAAGAGAAAAACTTAATAGGACACAGACACCTGTTTAACTTGAATTTAAATTCAAAATGAATCAGAATAGGTCTGTGTGATTTTCATGTAGACAGACATTATGAAAAACAGTGGCAGTCAAATATCTGAAATTAATTATCAAATTAAAACTAGAGCTTGTAATAAAATACAAGGATACTCCAATACTTACACTCAGTTTTTACTCACTTGTAAGTGATTTGCTTTTTTTTACAAGTTATCATAAATGCCTTCACATTCTGTTCTTTCATATGGGTTATTTTACAGAAAAATATTAACAGTTATCCTCCATTTTATTACATCTCTAATATGAATCTTGTGTTTGCTTTTATTGTCATATTTATGTCTACTGACAACAAAATTACAGTGTCCCCGAGTCAAATGTCTGAAACAACTTATCCATGGTTGGTTGATCATTAGAGCCCATTATTGAAGAATAGTACCTGTTAGACTGAAGGTGTGTGAGTGAGATTGTGGTGTCTGGAAAACTGATGTCTATACTCTCTTCCTCACTCTTCTCCTCTTCATCGACCTCTTTTTCTCCTTTGTGTCGTCCCACCTCCTTCTGCTCTAGCTTTTCAGTCTCAGGCTTGGTCTGGCCTGATGTCTCCTTGGTTTCTGTATATTCTTCTGCTTCTTTAACATCATCTTCTGTTTCTCTTGTCACCACATCTTCATCTCCAGCCATTCTGCTGTCTTCTTCACCCCCGTCTTCTCCCTCAGCCTCTCCTTCAGTTGCGCTGTCTTCTCCTGGGGAGAACAAGGTGTGTTGGAATTTGGAGTGGCAGACAATGATCAATACATTCTTATTTCAAAGACTTGGATCAGTCAGTAAATAATCAGAACACAGAAACAGAGTGTTCAAAAAAAAAAAAGAATTTAGAGCGAGTATAATAGTATTTATGAAAAAATTCAACAGTCAACATTAAAAAAGACAAAATAAATGGTAAATTAGTTTTAAGGTAATCCCTGTTAAAGGTAAGAATAGCTATTATATTACTGCATATCCACCTGTTCTTCATTTCAAGACTTGGACTTTTCTCTCTTTGAGGCTTGTGGTGTGTTTGTGTTGCATGTCGCCTCTTCCTTTGGAGTGTGTTTGCTCCTTGAGAAGCTATGACTGAGATAAGGACTTGCTTATAGCAATCTCCACACTATCCTGAGAAACATGGCCCCAGATTGTGGAACTGGGTGAAAGCGACTTTGTGGGAATTAGTCAAGACTTTGAGACCTTGCATCTGTCTGAGAGTGACTGCTGCAGACGTCACAGGAATGTGCATCGTGTGAGTCTTATTTATTGACCTTAACCAATCATATTATGCCTAGTTGCAGTAGTTGATGTTTATGTCATGTCTGAATCAGTTTTATCTTTTTAAACCCTTTTGCCCTTGTTAAACCTTTCTATGTGAGGCTGTGTTTATGCACGCGCTGAATTGTTAGTGATGCTTTATTTATTTTATTCAGAAATTTTCTGTTTTATGCTGTTGTAATGCTGGAAAGTGATTATGTTCCAATATTTAATGGGCCTTATTTAATTCATATTTGTAATGATTGCCTTATTTGCCTTATTTAATTCATATTTGTAATGATTGAGTAAGGAAGACTGGTGCTAGGAGATGGTTTGCTGTGTTGGGGTGGGCTGGTAGTGATGGATGCTGCACTGCAGTCAAGTTGGGGGTTTTAGCAGTTGGATTTTCAGGGGTCTGATTGCTCTAGGAGTGGAGGTGAAGTTTTAGGGCATCCAGATTTAGTCAAAGTCTGGCACTGCGCTCTGGCTTAGTGGTGAGTTTTTCCTTGGCTCCCAGATTTGGGGTGGCTGGACACTAGCTGGGTGAGCTGGTGATGAGGTTTTAGGGCACCCTGGGGGCTGGAGTTGCTAGCAATGGTGTTCCATTTTCTGTAAAATACTACATAGTGTGGTAAAATTTAATATGCTGGGTCCTCAGGAAAATTAAAGGTTATGGTATCAGTGAAGGTTGCTTGACTGATTATCACGGAAACAAATTTGAAAATGAGTACTGCCTGTTACTCAGTTAATACATTTTCAGCATTGAGAATAATGAAATAACTGTCAATGATAGCTTGTATTTGAGAAATGGTGACTACAGTGTAGAAAAGTCCAAGATCCTTTGACATAAATTTATATTCAAAGTTATCAACATGCTATGCCGAGCCAATTAATTTTTCTTCAAAGAACTTTAAAATTTAAAGTTCTTCACACCCAAATGTCTTATTTAAACCTTAATTAAAACCTCCACTGGAACCATGTATCCAAGGTGAGTTTATTTCAAAATTGAGATTAAAAAAAAAGATAAAACTCCTTCCTTATATTGAATATTATTGGACTGAATCATATTCTTCTTGCTGTTTCATATTCAGTTTTGCTTGTGTCCTGTGCATACTGAGGATCAATTTTCTCTTGACCTTTGCAATGTTTTGTATTCTCTGTGCCCCTCAGTGGATTCTAGGTTTGCTAATTGCTACTGATTCACCAAATAATTACAAACATTTGGACTTCTAATTATTGTTCAGGACTGATGGGGGTCTCTAAGTGATAAAGGAAAAGCACATCCCACCTTAACCTGAAGCCTTCATCTGCTGCACCTGAGTTGGTAAAAAGTGCTACCAAACTGCTTTTGGACAAAGAATCATATAATATGGGTAGACTGGACTCAGTCTACCCCTTTTCTATGGCTCAACTATACCTCTGATGTGGAAATAAGGACTGTTGTCTTGCTGTGGACTAAAGTTACGGGGCGTATCAAGGACTTTTATTTTGGATCTAGGAACGCTGAGCTATGAGAGGCTGCATTTCTTCCTCCTGCTCCCAGCACCCTGTCATGACTGCCACACTGTGGAGTCAACCATGTTGGAGTGACAAGCTGGAGCAGCAAACTGGCTCAGTGTACGACTGAACGGTTTTGGCAAAATATCTAATTGCGATATTCCTGACTAATATTGCGATTATGATTTAAATAAATTTCTCTAAATTGAGGTTTGAACTTTTTTTTTGGCTAAGACCAGCATATATTTCTGGCGTGAGGCTTGAACGCTTAACACAGTGCGTCAGCCTATCAGTTATTTGTGGTTTTGATGTCACAGCATACTTGGTTGCTTCTGATTAGTCAAATTAATCTGAAAGCAGCTCCATGTTATTAGGTTAAATTACCCTTTAAGTAGAAAAAAAAAACAAACTTATCAACATATCAGCGTCACTGATAATAGACTATAAGACTATAATAAAAATTTGAGCTCTTGCGATTTAAAAAAAATTATACTCTTTCAAACTGCGATTTTTATACGAAAACAATTAATCTTTCATTCCTAGATCAGTGGCCCCTCCTTCCCAGGACATCATGGTATTCTATTACTGTGCAGACAGAGTAAGCTACTGTTGACTGTTGCAGTACCTGAAAACTCAATGTCTAAAATCTTTAAATTCAAAATACAGGAACAGTAGTCATACAGTATGTTTGAGTAGGAGTGCTTAAACACTAGATTAGCACTCAAATAGACAGACTAATTTGTACCTCTAATCAATAATTAAACGGTTTGTTAAGTGACTGGTGGTGACTCAAAATTTAGCTTTAAATCAAATTTAGCCTTTTTTTTCTGCTGAGCTTCTCCTTAAAGAATACAGACTAGCTTACTTTCTAGTAATCTTATGTATTCATGAACAAATTCCACAGATTTTCCAGCATTTCTGCTAAATTCAATGTTAAGATATTAAAGTTATTCAGAGTAGTTTGAGGTGAAATGCACTAATCTACAGAAAAAAAGAAAGAAGTCACAATGATGGTAACAGGAACCAGACATCTGATGTGTTTAACACTACTTCACAGACTGCTATTGCATGAAATAGTTATGAAATAGTTACGAAATAGTTACCATGTGATCCCAGCTACATTTTTTGCAATAGTTTTGCAATAATCAGTTGTGGTTTTGGCCTTAAAGGAAAAACAATATTTCTTAAAATACATGCAGTGCAACAGTTATATGCACAATTATATGAGGGAAAACTTGATTTTTTTTCCCCCTTTTTCTCCCTATTTTTTTTTCCATTATCGTTATATACAATATGCATTTCTGAGCATATTGTCGATATCATCAGTGCTTATTTCCTTACGTATCATGAGACACTATTTTTTCTATATTGCCCTTATCTATGTTTGCATTCCAATTAAAGCCCATGACCACCACTGCAAAGAAAATTTTACATTAAAATTTTCTGAATGAACCTCAACACGTGAATTATGGATACATTTTTAAAAATCGTTGGAATTCCCTTTTAATTTGTATTATGTCATGCTGTGACACCAATCATGTTTATGATGTTGCTTATGGATTTCTAAGTAATTTTGAGGCATGTACATAAGAGTAGGTGCTATGTCACGACAGCATCCAACAAGTGCGTTAATGTACTCAGGCTTTTAAGATGGTGGCAATTTAGCAGATGCTAAAAGTGCTGCTTGTGTGTTTTTCTATATTTGGTATATTTCAGTATTTTGATATGTTGCCATCGCAGAAATTCTGAATAGATGTTTTTCACGTTTCCAAATAAAATAGTAATCATTCTTTAAAATTCAGTGTAACTGATGGTAAATTACCCATATTAACAGTATTTACATAGGTGAAGTGTGTGCACTAGGGGTGTTACGGTACGTGCATTCATCCCGAACAGTCACGGTAGGGATGTTACAGTTTGGTGCATGTAGTCATACGGAAAATATGTGGTAGCCTATGTGCGAATACTGATGAATATAAAGCAGAAAGCCATAATCTCTAAGTTGTTAGTATAGTCACACTACAGGCTGTACCAACTACCTTGGGGGACTATATGACACCAGGTGGAACAAACAGTAACTTGCACTACTGTCTGTTCAAAATAAATGAAAAGAAACCTACCCTTATGCATTTGGGGCTTTTGTTGCTTTTTCCCTTATTGTACGGAACGCATACCAAACAATGATGTTCAAACCGTAGCGTAAACCTAACCATGACTTCTGTGTACCGTTACACCCCCAGTGTGCGCAAATACCTAAGAGCTCCTCTCCTTCCTCTAGGAGCTCTGCAGTACTGGAAGTCACGTCCTCCACATCTTCCTCCAGAGTTTTAACCTTCCTCTCCCCCCGGTGTCTAAACACACACTGCTCATCCACCTACAACCATAACAAATAATGCTGAGCCAACTGGCTAAAGCACATTACAGTGTGAAGGAATATTTACAACCCTGTTCGCATTTGGACTGGTAGTGGAGCCGACACCATCTTTGATTTGTCTGCTGCTAACACATAACAGTTTGGCCATTATTTAGATAATCTGACCTACACTTTTTAAATAGTGGTAGTGACCTATGCACTACACAGAAAAATACAAAGGTTTGAACACCTCTGGTAAAATGACATGTTAATTTAAATGAAATATGTTCCACATCCTCTACAAGGAACACACTTAAATGTGGCATTTTTCTGTGTACAATTTTAGTGAACAATTACTACTTATTTGCTGAGTTTAACATATTGTAAATGTGCCACACAGGCCACATTTTATGTTAAATCTGTGCTATGCAAGATGTTTTTTGTTAATATTGAATGAAGTAGCATTACTGAGTCAAAAGTATAAAAACATGCTAAAATATGTTGTCCGCATGGTGTTGCGAGTGAACCTATAAAGTTTACAGTAGTATTCACATTTTTCGGACCACATCTTATGTCTTTATGTATTAACATCACACTCACAGGCTCAAAAAGAAAGCCTGACTCGTTGCTTAGGTCTCAAATGCAAAATCAACATTATACTGATGAAGATATGATGCAAGTGAATTATCTACTATGGTCATGTCTTTCACTAAGTTGACTGAGTTTTCTTTGAACACTCTGAAGTGCAGCTTTAAATTCAGCAAATGAACAGTAATTGTACAGTGAATCGTGCAGATGTGTGTTGTCTGTAGAGAACTAGTACCTATTATCCACTTAGAAAATCAACAAAACATCATTTGACCAGGGATGCCCAAACTTTTGCATATCATTGTAGACATAGCAGGTTGACAAAGATAATTTTACGGTCTTTTACAATTACATACAACATACAATTCAATTACAATTCAAATCAGCTTTTTATTCATTTTTGTTGAATGCCATGCCCAATTATAACCATAACTGAAATTAGAGTATGGCAGATTGAGCTGTGAATACAAAAATTAATTACCTTGAAGAGAAATCCGAAGCCCATAATGAGATAAGAGGGGGGTAAGAAGTTCTTCTTCCCTGAAAGACGTGAATACAACATGCATAAATAATAACATTACATTAACAGTCAAGCTTTATTTTCATAGTCTATATCTATAGATCTACAGATTCCCAAATTATCAACAATGTCTGTATTTCATGTTAAAGTTAGACTTGACAGAATCTATTATTTAATTCAATTTAAAGTTCAGTTGAATTTAATAGATATTTAACGCAAGACAAGGTGACTGTCTACAGTGGACTCTCAAAATAAAGTGTAACCACATTATCTATGTCTCAGTAAACAATTGCTGAAGGCAGATAATCACAATTTTCACAAGGCTATTTAGTAGTGCCTAAAAATTTACAACTGACCATGTGCATAAAAAAGACTGGTATCTCCCAGCCAATCACAATATGTTGTATGTTGTACACTACTTCCTCCAACAAACCTCACAACAGTGATCACCTGGAAGGCGGTAATGTTTTTTTTTTTTACCTTCCAAAAGCTGAAAACGTTTTGGATTAAACTAGATGCAAAACCACAGTCACAGCTCAATGTCAAAACTATAAACAGTCAGACTGCTGGCTCTAAGGTAGGCTAAACATTATTTGAATAACTGTATTTGCTAAAAAGCCAGTTTCCGCTGCAGGGGTCCATGCCGCCAAGGACACTTTATGGCACTACACTGATAAAAGCCTTTTGGAAGTTTACCAGGCACGGCCTACTGGGGCGAGACTCTGAGGTCGTCCTAGGACCTGCTGGAGGGATTAAATCTCCAAATTGGAGTGGCTCGGGGTCCCCCACAATGACATGGAGGAAGCTGAGGGGGACAGGGTCGTTTAAGATTCTTTGCTTTCCCTGTTGCTACTGAGACCCTAGCTGGATCAAGTGGTTTTAAATGAGTGTGGTGAAACTTTTCAGAATTTTGCAAACTGTCAATTGTGTTTAGAGTACCTTTTTGCCAAAATGCACAAGGCCCCAAACAGTATTAATACAACATGTCAGGAATCCAAAATGTACAGATACAACAGCAATTAAATACTACATCAACACTGGAAACTGGCAAACTTTAATTTGTACCTCTAATCATGAAGCTTCCTGTTGTTAAATACTCTCCTGTTGGAGCGGTCTTGGACACCTGAAGCGAAGACATGAACATTGTGACCATTAAGTTGTGACACCAAGGTGATATTTTAAAGCTTCACCAGCCTAAAAACATGACACTGTCTTACCTGGTTATGGTGAACCCACCAAGCGCTGGTGATCACTTTGGCATCCCAGGCAGCACTATAACACACAGCCATAGTCCCAGCCTCCGTTAGTGTACGTGGAGGAATAGGCTCTCCTGCAACAACAGTAGAGAACTCCTATTTAGATTCAGCAATGTCTTGCATTCAGTAAGTTCTTTGTTCTGTGGGCTTTAAGGCAGTCAACATGATTGCATCTTGAAAATCACAAAAATAAAGTTTTTGTCATTTAGTCTGGGATCATCACTGGTCCATCATAAAATACACAGGGGATGATTAAAAATCTGTAACGAAGTCACTGAAGGTGGTGAAGATTTGTGGCAATATCATAACTTTTAGAGTGTTGTAATGCAAGCCTGGCAACAGGCAGAAAAAAAATGAGAGGCACATTTTGATAAGCCCAAAATAGATTTCATGACAATTTGGAAGTTTTTCTTCAAAGCTTCTATTTAATTATGTAAATGTATTTAAAGTCCCATGTACAGTGCACAGTGTAAAATATTAAAAATGTAAAAAAAAAAACAACATAGGAAAAAAAAACTTAATTATCCAACTTAAACAGAGAGAAGTAGACCACTGGAAAACATAGTTTTGTTAAAGCTGTGTGGGCGGGACAAGCTACATGAGCCTTGTGACTGGTGAGGATACTGCTAACATAAGTGGTCCCAAGCATAGGACTGCCCAGTTTACACTGAAAGAAAAGTTTTGGCCAAATACACTGGCCATGTACTGGCCAGTGGAAAGTCATTCATAGGGCATACTTTGTACATGAATACTGTGTGCCCAGAACAGCAAGATTAACATACTTATGACGAAAATACAGATTTCACTGGGGCTTTAACTTCCATCTCTGCATCACTGTTTGCTCTGACAATGGTAATAATTCTCATTCACATTTCTAATCATAATCGCAGACTTTGTGTGTCAGTACTGACACAATAATGAATTGCCAAATTGGTCAGGCAAACAATTAGTCAATTAACAGAGGACTCAGAATATAGCACCATTACCATATTCTTCACCTGAACATACAGTACAGAAACATATAATATGGTGCAAAAGTTTTAGACCAGCTGAGAAAATAATATATAAAGCCATTTATATTAGTTGTAAGCATTTCTTGTTAAAAAGCACTAACATTAGAAATAACCCTAATAAACAAATGATTACGTTGTGATGTGTTCTAAGTTAGTGTGTTGGACTAGCCATTTCCAAAGCTCTTCTTAAGGAAGCCCAGTCATCCAATAACACTTTAAACTTTAAACATTGGGTTTACTAAAAACAGCTGGGAAGCCAATTGCCTTACTTTCCAAGTAAATTAACTAATTAATTTCAAGTTAAGCCTACAAACTGATTTTACCCTAAGTAAACTAGTACATACATTTTGAAGTTCAGAATCAAAAGTTAACATTTCTAAGTTATAATTCCTACAAATTTGCTAATTAGTTACATTTCTTTTCTGAAAATCTAAATTAATTAAATAAAATATCAGTTTGTTCCATAATAAGTAAACTTGCTTAAAACTTTGTAATAAAGTATTACTTACTTATCACTTACAGTGTAGTCTGGCCAATCAGTCCTTTATTAAATTCAATCAGATGCATTACTAAAGTAATTTAACAAATCCATACATGTGTTTATTCTAAAGTTATATAGTGTTTTCAGACTCTTACTGCTGATAGTTTCAAACAATTTTCATGGCTGCCTAAGACTTTTGTAAAATAAAAAGCTTCATCGTTTAAAAGTACTCATACCAGAGGGATTCTTGATAACACAGCTTGTAGCTCCATGAAGGTCAGCATGGACATAGATGTCCCCTGAGAAGAAAAAATGTGGGGACATTTTCGTGTTTTAGAGGAAAAGAAGAACAATGAAACAACACACAAGCAGAAACAACATAAAACACCCCCGTACCTGCTCGCAGGTAACGCTTGACTATCATCTCGTTCTGCTGCTGATCTCGTCCAGCAATGATGAGGTAGTTCTCTGAGCTGATGAACCAAAGAAACTTTTCAAACCTAGCATGAAAAAAAGCAGGAAGTGATCAGAATTGTTTAGGATGAATACAAATGTATAACAGTATCACCAGGCTAACTTGTTAGAAAGATGAAAAGCATTTGTGCCTCACCAGTAGACCTTTCTTGCTTTCTGAATTGTTGTAACCGTCTGGACCTCTTTGAGGGTTTGTTTGGTCTTTTTCTCAGCAGACTTGAAGGCCTTGACCAAAAGCATTGCACAACATATTCAACACATTTTTACATAAAATTCAATATTAAATTTGGCAGTGTTTCATGAGGACCTGCTCTCTCTTTACCTTTTCTGCTGCCTCCACTGTTTTCTGCTCTTTTTTTGCAGCACTTCGCTTGTGGTCATAATACCTAAAAGGACATTATGTTCACATTTAAAGTAATAGAATAAGGTATGATGGCATGTACAATAAACAATCCTTCGCTGTCTGTTACACAATATCATGTATTTCATATACAACAGTGCACGGAGATGGGCTCTAACTGAGGCTCTAAAAAATCAAAAGGCTTTTCACATTACTTGCTACCATAAATATAATTAGGGGTTGGCCATATGGCAAAAATATTATATCATAACAATAATAATTAACATACAGTTACAGACGCTAAATCCAATTTAACAGGCCTAATTATGCTCACTTTGTAAAAAAAAAAAAAAAAAAAACATGTAGTCAATCAGTGTTCTTTAAGTACTGACAATATCCATGATATGCTCAGAAAACCATATTGTGATACAACTGATTATGGTAACTGTAAGATATTGTCATACTGCCCACCCCTAACTAGAATACACATGTAGTTACATCAATAAATATTTTGTTAAATTACATATCACATATTACAGGTCATTCCATGTCAAATTAATGTATATTTCAAACAAAAAAAAATTTATTAAGTTGGGCTAAATCATTGTGAAATGATTGAAATTAAAAGCACTTATCTAAACAAAAAATGGCTCATGTAAAAATATTTAAATTTTTCTTTGCAGCCAATAAACAGTGTCTTTGACATCACTTTTTAATCTTCTAAAATAGCAGCTTCAAGCGTCAATGCCGTCAAGCATAATGACGACATCTGGGGTTAGTGTAACCTAATCATCACATACAGTGGGGTCCAAAAGTCTGAGACCACTGTTAAAATGCTTCTATTTTGCATTCTTTCCTAATTTAACACAATTTGAGTGAAAAGCAGAATCTTTAAAAGTTTACATGAATTTCGGAATTTCTTAGTATTTGGTATGTCCCTCTTTTGTTTTAATGACAGCATGCACTTGAGCTGGCATGGACTCCATAAGGTTTTGCAAAAGCCTCTGATGAGGAGATCAAAGCCACTTCAAAATCTGAACATGTGTTTTAATGGAAGGCACATGAAAAAATCTTACCTTTTTGTACAAAGGCCTTGACATGGTCAATTTCACAAATTTACTTCAATGCTTTAATTTTTTTCAAGATCATAAGACTTTCTATTCTTTATTTCCAGGTTTAAATTGGGAAAAAAAACAGATTTTCAGTATGGTCTCAGATTTCTGGACTCCACTGTACATTAAAAAGAAAGGAAAACCTGTAACACCAAATATATGGATTTTCCTGTAATGTCTTCTAAATGGCCAGTCAGATGTTATAAAATGTTTAAAAAAATCACAAGCCTGAACTCACTTCTTTGCATTGGCATAAGCAGACAAACTGAGGTCCACATCCACCAGGACAGGTTTGTTCTTCTGGACCTTGCCCTTCTGTCCTTTGTCTTTATTCTTATTCTTTTTCCCCTTTTGCTGCTCAGAGCCCTCTGTAGTATCCATCAAAGACTCTTCCTCCTCTGTGTCTCCTTCTTCTGAACCAGCATATGGGTTCCTGTGAGGCAAGACCTTTATTACTCATTTAATTTTTGGCTCAAACACACAATCTCAGAAACTTCAAATTTAAAGTCCTTTTTATGGCAAGTACTTCCGTATGACCTTACTTTAGTAGCATAGTGATGTGATTGGTCTGTAGCTTCAGCTCTTTGATGGCACAAGCCACGGGGTCTCCAGCCACCTGAGCTTCTTTGACAATGAGACCTATTTCTGCCCAGTCCACCTGATTGGCAAGAGCACTTCTTACTACCTGCAGAGCTCTCTCAACGATGGGGAGGTTCATCTCCACCAGCTCCCCCTTCAGACGGTCCACCTCCTACAAAAAAAGGATACATCCACCATCTCAAACATATAAGCAAGTCTTTAAGTAATGCATTATGGGAATACTGCAAATAGCATCCCTAGAGAAAGCAATGATGCACATACAGCATTCTTAGTATTCTTGGTATGGTGTTCACGCTTGTAGGAACACACAGATTGCAAATAAACAATTGAATTTGTATAATATAGTTTGTAAAACTGAGACAGTGACTTCCTCCAAACAGGCTTCCTTCTCACCTGGGCTTGGTGTAGGGCCTCCAACCGTTGCTCGTGATCCTTTTTGACATTCTCAAGTTTCTTCAAGGCTTGTTTCTCCTGCTGGAGAGCTTTCATGTCAATCTTCTGACTCTCCATCTTGGAGAAAAACTCATCGACAGCCTGAGAGCAGAAAATGAAGAAAAAATATATATGATTTCAGTCCGATTTTAAAAAAACATGTTAATTAATTCAACTGAGAAGGATGGGCAAAACCAGAAATTGAGAAATGAACCACAAACCTTATCAAAAGACTCAAACTCAATATATGGGTTACTTGAGTGTTGAGCAAAAAGAAATGGATGAAATTCTTCGTACCTATAAAGCCAAAGAGAGGATCAATAAGATAAGACAATGGAAAGTCTATCTTTTTAAAATTATAAAAACAGTATGAATTGATGAACATACGTGAGCAACTCCTCGTGTGGCTTGTCTGGAGTCATACTTGGCTTCTTTTCAGTTTTCTGAATGATGTAACCCTTTGATCAAAGAAAATAGCCGATATAGAATTATGTGATTGCCACCATGAAGAATGAACAAATATTTAGTCAGATTTTCATAATTCATACAGACCTTTCCATCAAAGCTTGCTGCTTTCTCCATATACTCCTCTGCCATCTGCAAAGCTTCCAAAAGTTTTGGTCCAACTGCAAGATGGAACATGACTTTAATGCTGTTCTTGGTGTTAAATTCCTCAAAAGCCAATAATACAATGCTACATAAATAACTGGCAATAATTTCTGAATTATAAAAACAATAAGAAAACAAACCTTCAGCAATGTTAAACTGACTGTCCATTTTCATAAGACCAGGGAGACCAACTTCTATAAGGCAGTGTTCAATTAGAGTGCCTCCATATGCTACAGAGATACAGAGAAACAGTTCATGTCGTTGCCTAATATCACAAGAATATTGCCTGGGAGACTATTTGAATCCTATTTTACATACTAAATCACAGGAAGACTCACAGAGGTGGGGATTAAGAATCCTTTTAACTTGCTCTCCACTCTGTGCTTTGGACAGTATCTCTGTGAGCCTGCAGAAAAGTATGTATTGTGAACATACTATGTTAAAACTTTAAATGCAAAAGAAAAAAGCTGTCATATAAAGCAATAATCCACAAGAGGCAGTGAGTTACAGAGATTTTATCACAGGTAAGGTGTGTTTACAAAGTGTACCTGCAATTAATAACTATAATGCATGACCTCAAATGGCTTATTCAGTAACGAACAATTCATCTAGGAAAATGTTTTGCTGAGAGTGTGCTATTGCAACAAACAACCACGGACTGGTGAAGGAGGACAAGAACTTTCAGTTGCACATATATTGCATTTATTATTTTTTTGTCTTATAACAATGAAAGTATCATAGCGCTTCTAATGCAGAAACATTCACATTTTAAGTGGTTTTGTTCACCAAATTACTACTGCAATGATAATGCTAATGTCCACTAGCACTTCCATGGGATCTCCGCGGTGCCACACATTTGTTTTTCCACATTGGGTTTAATACTACTTAAGGCAGGTCTAACCAAAAACATGGATGTTTAACTTGACATTCAAGTAACATTCTTCACTTTTTTACACTGCAGTTTCACAGCCAATTTATCAGTAAATACTTCAACTGGAAGACTAACAATGAGCTTTAACGGAGGAGCCATTTAACTACTAACTTTTGGTGTAGTTGTTGAGAAATTGTCAACTCCTCAGCGTAACCAAAATTTGGCTCTTACTTTATCTATGAATTGACAGCACAATGTTTTTAGTGACATGCTGCATTAACACAGAATTCAATTGTAGTGAGGCGATGTAAGGATATATCTAGTATTTTACAGCAGCTTTTAGCTGCTTTTATCTGATTTTAGGACAGGAATGTTTGGTTTTATGATAATATTTGTATGTAAAATATAAGCAGGGTAAACAACTACTTTTCTTACTTTATTCTTTTCTTAATTTCTAAATATGTTTTTTGAAGCCACCACTGGATTCTGAAAGTATGTTTTGGTTTGATTGATTTTTCCTCTATGCATGCTATGGCTATATGCATCTTTGTGAGATGACAGTGTAAAAATATTTCAATGTAGGGAAAAAATGTCACTGGAGGTTTTACTGTGAGGTTTTGATTTCTGTTTTGGCTTCCTGTGGTCCTGTAACAATAACAGAATATATAATATAAATAAATAACAGAATATATATAAGTATGAACCATATGAGAATGGTCTATGTTTGAGTTATTGTTATGATGTTATGCTACAGAATTATTGACAAGTATGGAAAACAAGTCAGCTACAGTTAAAAAGATGTGACAAACCACAACCTCTGACGTCCACTTGATGCAATGGTGCCAACATCTTACCACCTCGAAGGATTTAACATGGAATAACTCCTACCTTTCCAGACTGATGAGGGGTTCAGGAGGCCTGGCATTCTCTACAGGATATCGTTCCCTCACTGCAAACTTAACATCCTCTGCCTCAGCAGTGCGAAACCGCAACAGGTTTAGTATGGTGTACTCATGGTCTGTCAGGACTATGTTTCCCTGCAAATGCAAACCACATATATTAAAGTTGATCTCTGTGGTACAATGTGTAGTATCTCACATATATAGTATTTGACCTTGTCTGAGAGTTTAGACTCTCGATCATGACAACAACATAGTGTATAGAAAGCATATAGCACTGAACTGTCAATAATGAGAATACATTACAGCAATGTTTCTTGAACTAGCCCTCAGGTTCCTAGGGACAGTCAAAATTTTTGGGGACCTACATAGTGATCAAGCAAAAATGTGGATCATCTAAGGGACCTGAGGACTGTTTTAAGAACCAATGTTTTAGAGGATACTATTGTTAAAAACAAAAAACAAACAAACTTCATAAAAGGTAGATGAACCACACCAGAGTTCTCTTACCCTGTCATACAGCTCAACTATAAGGTGGTATGCAGCCTCATCTGATCCAAACTGAATGTCCACAATCCTGTCTACACCAAGTTGCTTCATCTGTACCAATCTTCTTGACTTTAGGTGCTTTCGGCACTGAAAAAATGATAAAAAAAAAAAAAAA
>JAILXH010159949.1:47258-62324 GCA_023558415.1 Piaractus mesopotamicus
CTTTACGATGCATCCAATGGACAACGACAAGAAACGGTGGGAGCCCGGACAAGCGCTCAGCAACTCTCTCTCTAAGAAAGGTGAGTTGCTATTATAACCGTTGCCCTCAGTGTCATTAAAGATGCTTACAAAGATCCAGCGTGGCCTGGTAGCGTCCCGAGGGGCCCAGACGAAACGTCCTGCAATAATACAGCTAAGTGAGAGAACCGCCTCTGTAGTTGTGAAAGAGATGTGTGTTTCTGTGTTCATTGACTTTTCTGTCTTGGCTCACCCCAGGTCAGAGTGGAGGCCGGGCGCGTGCCCCGTTACCAGGGCGACGGTAGCCACCTAGCTAAGCTAACATGGCGGTGCTGGAGAGCCGAGGCAAAGTCGGTGTTGGGAACTTGTTTTGATAATCAAAGCGAGGGTGTTTTTACATGTGGCTTTTAAGGTTAAATGCACAACGTGACCGTCGCTATGTGTGCGCTAAAAAAACTTGTTTTTTTGTGGCTCGTTCTCGTACGACCCGTGTCAACGCTTAAGAATGCATAGTAAGTCAAAAGTGTTAGAATCGACAAAAAAGAAAGTGTTCGATGCTGAAGAACCTAGCCATCTCGCTAGCCATCTCTGTAGCTAACCGAGCTGTTGAATTTTTATTCGCTTGTGAATGCTAAAGCACTGTTTGCGGACACCGCCTAGCTAACGCTATGTTAGCTCATACAAGAAAATCGTTGGACGCTCGTTAAGAACTCCGACGTGAAAAATAAAAAAATCCTGGCTAGTGCGGATTTAACGATAATGTTCCTTTTTCGTCGCAGGTTATAAAATAATCAAGAAGATAGGAGAGGGAACGTTTTCAGAAGTGGTGAAAGTGCAAAATCTCAAGGACGGGAAGTACTATGCCTGCAAAACGATGAAACAGAGCATTAACAGGTAAGCCTGCCTACGTTTCGTTTGATATGTTCTGGCTCAAGACGTCAAATACAGACTTCTCTCGGTTGAGTCCCGCACCCTGACAGCTACATGATACCGCGCACTTGTAGTGACCTAGGCACAGTGAGGTCAGCTGTTAGAGACTCTTGGGCATTTAACTCTTTAGCTTACTTCAACAAGACACCACCGTGCTGTTTGCTTAGCGCTGGATGTCTGTGACTGAACTGGAATTAAATTAATGTTGGATCGTGTGCCGTTTGGATTGTAAAAGTACAAATATTGGGCATGTCAGAATTACTTGGTTAAAATAGAGTACAAGATTAGCAAAGGAATCTATTAAAATGTGTGCTCTTGATGAATTGGCAAAAGTCTGCAATGTGAATGATAATTAAGGTACCCACAGATCCTTATAAATATAATGTGTAAAACGTGTGTGTATGTTTTTAACAGCTCAAATGTTTATATTTTTCAGTGAAATATTTTGGAATTTTTGGAAGGCTCTCAATAGTTGTCAATGTTCCGTTACGGTGGTGGACTCAGGCTGTTTGAAGGGCAGGGGTGAAAAAATAAAAGGGGCACCTACTGCACAACATGGGGCTCCACTAGTGCACAAAAAGCTATGATGCATCATGTTTTATGAAATAGTCTTCATCTTTGATTATGAATAATGTTATTATTTGGTGATCCAGATTAAACAAACCTCTATAATAAAAACACACTGGGAACTTAACTGACATGCCAGAATTCATAGGATAGCAGTATGTAAACGGATTATGAAGTGGCGTTACCTCAAGGGGACAGCTTGGAAACGCCCACATCTGTATACGTTGTGAGATATAATCTTGTGAGTGAGGTTGAACACTGCCCATTGTGCTCATGGCAAGGCAACGTGAATTATTGGAGTTCGAATGAGGCATGATAGAGGCATGATAGATACAGTGTCCCGTTTGTACCGGGAATACGTCGTAGGAGGCATTACCACCCACAACAGACAGTGCAGTGGACGCCCACAGGTGCTTAATGATCATAAGTTTTTAACAATGGATCTGAGTATTTTAAACTTAATTGTGTCATTGTTGGCAAGAATTTACTTTCAAATATACTATTACTATCGAATACAGTTAATCTAATTTTTTTTCACTGTGTTTTTTACTCTACATTGCAAAGGCACTTCATCATGTTTTCTCACCTGGAAAGGAAACTAAGAGGGCACTTCATGAGTTTTTTTCATCAGAAAGGCACCTGTAGACAGTGTCAAGTTTATCCCATTATGAGGGCACTTAGGAAACTTACCCACTTTCTCACACATGTAGGGACACCTTATAGGGCACTGCATCATGTTTTCTCCACTAGAAGGGAACTCATTAAAACACATTATTAAATTTTCTTGCTCTAGAGGGCACATCATCATAATTTATTGAATTTATTTAATATACACTAATAATTTTTTCCCTGTGTGAAAGGCAGCCAGTAGGGCACTTCCTCTTGTTTTTGCCACTTTAGAGGGCGCTTTAGTGATGCTTTTTTCAACCATAGGAACCCCCAACCCTCAAGTCACACCCGAGTCCGCCGGTGTTCGATTAAGCACTCTTTATTACACAAGTCAATCAAAATTTCTTGTTACACTGATTACTCATTAAATAGTCCAAGAATAATCAGTAGATTACTTGATTACTACTAATTCAAACCCCATTACAAAAAAGCTGGGACAGTAGGATAAATGCAACTAAAAACAGAAAGCAGTGATTTTTAAATGTACTTAGGCCTGTATTTGGGCAAAAGACTGTATAAAGACAAGATGTTTCACCTCATCAACTGCATTGTTTTTTGTAAATATACACTGATTCAGAAATTGATGCCTGCAACACTTTCCATAAAAGTTGAGACAGGTAGTTTAAGACTAGGAACATTTTGAAATGTTCCAAATTCATCTTAAAGAGGGGATGTAATCATGCTTGGGTATAAAAGGGGCATCTAGGGAAGGCCTAGTCCTTTATGTGTGATGATTAGTTGAGGTCTCACCACTTAACCATTTAATAATAACGTTCCTCAGTGAGCAATTGCATAGATTTTAGGTATTTCATCCTTTATGGTGCATCATAACATCAAAAGGAATCCAGAAGAATCTATGTGCGTGAAGGGTAAAGCCAAAAACCACAACTGAATCATTTTCAATCCCTCAGACAGCACTGCATTAAAAACCAACATGCTTCTGTGATGAATATAACTACATGGGCTTGGGAAAACTTTGACAAACTATTGTTAGTATACACTCTCCATTGCTGCATCCACAAATGCAAGTTAAGACTGGACTGTATAGTGGAAGTCATATGTCAGCAACATCCAGAAATGCTGCCAACGTTCTTCATCTGAAATGGTCTGATGCACAAGTCAACCTTTCAGATTGTTTATGGAAATAATGGCCATCATGGTCTCCAGGCCAAAGAAGAAAAAGGCCATCACTTTGATTACACCTTTTCATCACACCTCACTTTGAAAATGCTTGCAAAATACAACAATGAAGGACCTGTATAGTTGCACACTTCTTGTATAGTGAAGAATGGCAAAAATTTCAAAACTTGATCAATTTGTGTTATCAGTCCCCAAACAATTATTAAGTATTGTTAAAAGGAAAGTTGATGTAACACAGTGGTAAACTTGCTCCTGTCCCAACTTTTTTGGAACAATTTGCAGACATCAAATTTGGAAGGAGCTTATGTTTACAAAAATAATGAAGTTCGCAAGGTAAAACATAAAATATTGTGTTTTGTACCGTTTACAAATGAAACAGAATATACTAATTCCTAATTTCTGTTTTTATTAGCATTTTACATGGCATCTCAATTTTTCTGTATAATCAATTTGATATTCTAAGTCAAAGTAATACATACTCAAGATGGCAAGATTGTAAATTTGCTTTAGAGTTAACTATCACAACATCTGTAGACAGGCATGCTCTTCCTAATGCACATCACTTTTTTTTCGTTTTCTCCTGCCATAGTATAGTCATATGCAAACATTTGAGTGACCCTGGTCAAATTACTGATTAAAAAAAGTTTTGTTGATTTTCTAAGTGGATGTAAGTACAGATACTCTACAGAGAACACACCTCTGCATGTTTTATTTTATTTTTTTCCCAGCAAAGTGGTAAATCTAGCAAATAAATTGTGTAAAAAATGTGGTAAACTTAGCAAATAAATTGTGAACATTAGCAGAAATGCAATTTTAGTTTGTTCCATGTAGAGAATGTGTAACCTACTTTCTATTAGAAAATCAAAAAAACAGGTAATTTACCTAGGGGTACTGAAACTTTTGCATATGACTTTTTAGTTAATGCACTTTCTAAATAGCAAGAAGACTACCTTAGAAAGAAAAATATTTAAAAAGCAGAAGATTCATTTTCAGTTGGCAAACATTTTGTTCTGCATCATGTGTGATCTTCCAGAATCCAACACTGGTTCTTTCAGCCTTCCAGGCCCCATCATGAATACAACGAGACTGACATTTGCGGTTTAGAGATGTCTGTAGTCAGCATGTTTGGTCAAATATCCTGCTTCTCTGTTTTCACTCCCCAAAATGAATTATTTTTAGCAGCCTCACAGTTAACGTATTGAACAGAAGATGTTTTAGTGACAGTTGGTATTTACCCGTTTGGACCACATATCTCTCTCATTCAGCCTGGAACAGGCGCACAACCTCCGTGAAGTCCAAGCAATGAAGAGACTGAGTCCACATGCTAACATACTGCAGCTTCATGAACTAATATTGTAAGTATACCACAACTTCTACTAAGGAATAAAAATTAACAACAACTGTACTGTGCAAAGAAGTAATCCCAGCCAAATATATTTTCGCAGTGACCAGGACACAAGGACCCTGTCCTTAATATGTGAACTAATGGAGATGAACATCTATGAGTTGATTAGAGGTACTATGAACTTCGTAGTAACCAAAAATATTTGTGCCTCCAGAGCTAGTTTGTGTAATTTAAGCTTTTGTGCCAGATCATATTAGCTTTAAGTGAAATGTTCTCAAATACACCTTAATAAAATGTAAGATAGAGTAATTAAAATGTAATAATGTAAGCTGAATATGGGGACTTGAGATCTTGACTGCAGATCTGCTGTTTAGCTTTGTCTTCATTTACAGTTTATACATGTGATAATTATACATTATGATAAATTCATGCATCTGTAGGAAGGCAGAATCTCTTAGCTGAAAGCAAAGTCAAACACTACATGTACCAGCTTTGTAAAGCTCTGGATCATATGCACAGGTAGGTTCTGTTATCAACTCTTCCTCTTTCATGTAATGCCTTTTAAATTTCAAACACAGAGCAAAATTTAATCTTTTGAAATGTAACACTGACATCACATACAGTTTTGCTGAACAGGGCTTCACTTAAACAGCAGGTTGTAGTGCTCTAATCAGATTCTGTTGTTTATAAACCACTTCTCAAAATATGCCAGTTTACTAACTGATTGGTCTGTTTTTTTAAGCAATGGAATTTTCCACAGAGATGTGAAACCAGAGAACATTTTGATCAAAGTAAGTGAACTTCAAGACTCAAAAATTGTAAATGAAAACTGGAACAGAACACATACAGCTTCACAGTTTAATGAAAAGAGTAAAAGAGGCTTGGTTTAAACAAGTAAAAAAAAAAAGTCTCAAAAAAAAAATTAATTGCCAATTACAACCTTACCCATGACCAGTTTTCTCCGTAGCATGACGTCTTGAAACTGGCAGACTTCGGCTCCTGCAGGAGCGTGTATTCCAAGCCTCCTCACACAGAATACATCTCCACCCGGTGGTACCGAGCTCCAGAATGTCTACTCACAGATGGCTACTACTCACTCAAAATGGACATGTGGAGTGCAGGCTGTGTTTTCTTTGAAATTATGAGGTCTCTGTTATGGGCTACACTGTGTTTAGAACATACACAATTCTGAATAATTTTTACACTTCAACTTTTATTTTTCTAATCAGGTGCTTTATCTCGTTGTCTCCTAGTTTGAGTCCCTTGTTTCCAGGGAGTAACGAGGTGGATCAGTTGTCCAAGATCCATGATGTTTTAGGAACACCAGAGAGTGCGGTCCTTCAGAAGTTCAAGCAGTGAGTTTGTACAGAGATTAACCTTTCTTATGCAGTTTGATCTTATAGTTTGCCAAAAAAAACCTGAATGATTACTATTTATACCATTATATTCCTAAATTATATCCCAGTATGTCTATTTTTAGCCTTCTAGTATTGCATTTTACTTGGCCTTGATGAAAAACGTGATGTGTAACAATTTATTTTCCTTCTCCTGCAGTTATTGCTTGTGTACCAGGTGACTCTATGACTTGCTAATGTGGTAATAGTTCATTAAGAGAATTTACTGACATTTCCACCAAATTTTGAAACATATAAATATGTCTGTATATTCATTTATTCACACCTAGTGCAGTAAGTAAAGAACACATGCAACCCATTTTTATTAAAAGACATGGGATGACAAATGCCATCAAAATGAGCAAAATTAACAAAAATGATAATTCAATAATATCTTGACAATATTTAGGTTTTAGGTCAGTCAGAAACATAGCCAGAATGTATTGCATTATTTATCTATCCATGCTCTACCCACGAACACATTTTTGACAGCAACTGTTGCTAGTTTGGAAAAGCTCTAGATAATGCTGCTTCACGCTGAAAGCACACAATTCTCTAGAATGTCACTGTGTGCTCTAGTATTCAGATTTCCCTTCACAGGACATAAGGGCCAATCCAAACCATGAAAAACAGCTCCAAACCATTATTCCTAACTTTACAGTTAGCGCAGTGCATTCAGCAGGTAGAATTCTCCTGCCATCTGCCAAACCCAGATTCGTACATCAGACTGGCAGAAGTATTTTTTCATCTCTCTAGAAAGCACTTTTCCATTGCCCCAGAGACCAATAGTGGGATGCTTTACACCACTCCACCCAACACTAGGCATTGTGCCTGGCGATCTTAGTTTTGCATGCAGCTGCTCAGCCATTAAAAACCAATTTGTGAAGCTCCCGACACACAATTCTTGTGCTGATGTTTCTTCCAGAATCAGTTTGGAACTAGTAGAGTCATTCCACACCAACTCATTTAAAGCTGGTCTAAATTCTAAACATCATGATGTTTAGAATACAAAAAATTTTAGTGTAACTCATGCAATCATGCAAAATTTCTTTTAGCATTTTAACAGCTTATGGAATGACTGAACTGAGCTGAAATACTTATTGAGTATAAATACAAAGAATATAAGAATAATAGTTCACATCAAATCAACTGATTTCATGGTAATACATTCATACAACAGGGTAATTTATTGCAGGATGTACTTTTAATGTGAGATATTTCATCTTAAAAATTTAATTTCAGAGAATATTCAGAGAATTATTTTTTAATAAAATGTAGACTTTATGTAATATTCCTATTTTTCTGTCTAAACTAGGAATTATTCATTTCTACATGCAAAATTTGAAGCTACACTATGAGTTCAAAATTCCTTCATTTTTTAAGCCTTATGACCCTATATTGTCTCTAAAGGAACTAATCCTAATTCTTTCAAATATTTTGCTGGATTAGAACAGTTGTATGCAAATGTCTGGCTAAATTACGTATTTTGTTGATTTTTGAAGTAAACAGAAGTAAACTCAACCTCTACAGCAAACAATTTTACTGGAATATGCAATGGTTCCTGCGCCACTGGCTGCCACACAACCCCAAAGCACAACAGAAGCACTCCTATTTCAGACAATAAAAAGAAAATTGCAAGCAGAAGGACTTTGAGATCCTTTTTATAGCCTTCTCCTGGTTTGTAGCTATGAATTAACTTCATTTTCATATCCTCAGTCAGATGCTTAGAGGAGCCCATCTTTGTTGAATGTTAGCATAAGGTTTAAAAAAATTAGAATTTACACTCTGGAATGGTCATCAGTTAACTATTTTTAACTCTTTTGGATTAAACTGGAAGGCAGAGCATGAACAGGTGAGTAAAATGTCGCCAAAAGGCAGTGAGACCCTCTGGAGTTGCAGTTTGCTTGCAACACTTCTAAACATCAAGCTTTATTTTTTCTATCTTTAATCTTCATAATTCAGAACATGTAGTTTTTAGATAAAGGTATAACTATTAAATATACATTTTCTGTTCTTATTTTAAGATTTATGGTTAGAAAAAACTGGTCGTATTTCATATTCAGTAATACACTTCATCAAGAAACGTGATTTTAATTCAGTGGTAATTGTCTCTCATGTAACTAAGGTCTCGTGCAATGCACTTCGATTTTCTGCCTCGGAAAGGCTGTGGGCTCTCTCAGCTGATCCGTCAGTGCTCTGCGCCTAGTCTGTCTCTGCTGTACCAGATGTTGGCCTATGATCCAGATGAACGTATCAGCGCCCGTGTAGCACTGCAGCATGTCTGCTTCAGAGAGCTACGGTAAGCTCAGTCTGTCATGCACACAGAACTAGAACAAGCATCAGAGCTCTAATAAACACTCCTGACCAGGTGAACAAACTAAAAGCAGTGTTTAAATTACAACACACAAGACTCAAGAATGAAGGCCAGGTATGCCATTTCCATCTGGTACCAGATAGTCTGTCTCTCTGTCCCAAAGTGTTGCATGGGCAGCTGCTTAAAGAGATGGATTGACTGGCTTCTGAATACTAAAAACAAACATTCTTGTCATAAAAAGAAAAAAGTGGTATCAGAGTCATTTTGTTTTTGTACTGTTTCCTACCAAAGAATAATGGAATTGTTAATGACATGCAAATTTATACAGTCTAACTGAATATCTTGGGGTCAGCTGTTCATCCTGTATACCCGCTTAGCTTTTAAAGATAAAGCAGGTCTGAGGTAACAGATTCTGACATTCAAACCACATTAAATAAGAGGGAAGTGGGATCATATTGCAATCGGACAGATGTTTAGATTTGATTGATGTTTCAAACTTATATTTAATGGTGTATTATAGTAATGTTGTATTTCTTTGTAACACTAATCCAGGTAGATGTAATCCCAATTTTTACATTTTATAAATGTTTACGTATTGGCATCTGTATCACCATCGGGTCAAAATTCCAATATTGGTGCATTCCTGTCAAATAGATTACACCTAAAACTTCCAATGAGGCTAAGTAAAGGCTTTCAAGCTATCAGGGACCAGTTAACATTATCCAAATAATCATGCTAACTGGTTCCGGTAAGCTTTCATTATTCGCCATGTTAGTATCATAGGATGAATCCTTCAACTCAAGCATCATGTAAACACATATAGACCAGTACAAATTCAGTGATATGCAGTTTATCAGAATGAGAGTTGTTGTCTGTAGGATGGCAGAAAGGAGAGCAGTGGGTCTGCACAGGGCCATGGGGGCTGTCGAGGCAGAGACCAGTGCGACTCCCAGCTCTGTGGAGCACCTGTGGCGTATCGCCCGACAGGGTAGGCGACAGGTATGATAACCAACCCACCCAGTACAGTTGCTTGGAACACTTTTCCACTATTATGTGGTGAAGTTGCTGAATTCACTTAATAATAATGCATTCAATCTAATTTCTAAAGAAAAAGACAACAATCTACAAAGGTCATAGTGACTAAAGCACACAATACAGAAAACATTTGTTGGATTTAGAGAAATGGTGAATTGTTGTCCTCTTCTATCCAGCAGCAGCTTAAGCATGTCGGCGACCCTCTCAGCAGACGCATGCCCCATTATCCTGTGGAGCTACCTAAGCTGAATGTGGTGGTGCCTACCCCAAAAGTCCCCTACCCCATGCCCAGTCTACCAGCTCTGGCCATACCACACAGAGGGTCCCTGCCAGCTATCACCTCCAAAAAGTGCCATTCTCGCTCAACCAAGGTAAACAAAAACACTAAATAAAACAAACTAGCGCAGGAGTGGATTGTGATTCATTCTTCATCATTGTTTAGCGGTTCATATATTCTATTTTCTATACTTTTTAAAAATAGGTGTGTTTAGAAATTTGAGTAAACACTACATATAAGTTGTTTAATAAAACTGGAGTAGCATTACTGAGTCAGCAAGGAAAAAAACATGCTAAAATATAGTGTGTATGTGCTCGTCAGGTCAGATTTATGGGAGTTTCCTAGGCTATGTCATAAGTCTTTACGTATTAGCATTACATGCACAGGCTCAAAAAGAAGATTTGGCTCTTAGTTGAGGTTTCAAATGCAAAATCAGCATTATACTGTTTAAGATACAAAGACAGTACTAGATAAGTACTTTCTTAGAAGACACTTCGTTCACAAAGTTTAGACTAAGTTCTTTTTGAATACTCTTTTTACACACTTGAAAGTGTCAGATTCATCCACTTGTTGGGGTCCAAAGAACAACCAGTGTTACAAAATGTAACTTACATAGTGCAGCTTTAAAGAAAATGCACAGAAATTAATAGTTCACTTTTAATACTTCACATACCTTTAGGCATGTGGGCATGTTTTAAACTAAATGACAAAGAGTAGCCTACAAATAGAACAAAATAACATTGTGATTCTAAAATACTTACTATAATGGTTTCACACAGATGTTCTGAGAAGTTGTACTGGTTACTAAATAGCTCGTTTTTCACACTGTGTTATTGCCAGTGCTACTGTTTTGCTTTCACAGTGTATTGATTAGATTTTAACTGTAACAAAAAAATAGCATTTAAAAAAGTTTTTTTTTTTGTGACAGTTGCTGCTCATTCCTTTGCGCAACTGATCTAAACTTGCTTTCTTCAACTCTACAGCCCAGGGAAGATCCACACCGTTCAGCTTTGAAGAGCTACTACATGCCCCCTCTGGAGAGGAAAGGAGGAGGCTACTGAAATTCAGTCTTTAAATGCGCAACAGACTGTACTAACGTGCAAATGAAAATTGAGCACTCATAAAAATGTAAACCATGTTTGGAACAGCAAGCAATATCACACTCTGGAGGGACAAATTTCATTAAGTGACTAAACTTTGCCATTATTAGGCCTTGGTAATACCGTGCAGTTTGTACAAGTGTTTTTATTTCAACAAATAGAAATCAATTCCAGCGATTCAGTTTAAACTTGCTCTGTATTATTGATTGCATCAGCAGTCAGAACCATTATATCCATGCATTTGTAACTTTTTGCACCATCTGCCGGATTGTGGGTGGTGGGAGGGGGAGGAAAGCTGATGGTCTTTAAAGCTAAGTGCATAAAGATGCATACTGTGGAAACTGAGGAAAAGTACTTCTAAAGAAAAAGAAACAAAAGATTACTCATATTAAACTTGTCAAACAGCTAAAACAGTGATATTTATGACAGAGTAGTCATTTAGAAACATTGTTAAAGCAAAATGTCACTGTACTGAGTGTTTTATGAACATATACGGTAACATGCTTTCTCAGACAGAAAAAGGTTTTTGTTTTGACTTGGAAACTTTGAGTGCTCTCTGTCCAGAAAAGCATTTGGCAGAGAAAAATGCCTTTAAAGCTTAATAGTGGCAGATACATTTTTTGGGTGGAGTTACCCTTTAAAAGAAAACTGGAACTCAAAACAATGACTAAGTGAAAGGGTCAGGTGCTTTTTCCTCCTTTTTTATCTGGGTGTGTTTCTTTTTCCTGAAAGCCAAAGGAAGCTGTCAACTCAATTGCCTATGTCTAGCTCTTCATTAGACTAGCCGGTCTGTTCTTGACGAATGTGCTTCTAGAAATGACTCAGAACCGGCATGACGTCATTCCAAGCTTGTCCGAGAACAGAAGCAGTCTTGTTCCATTTTATTAATACAGCCATATGTTGTCTCACTTCCTTTTTCTGTCTTTCTACCTCTGAAGTGTCATTTACATTCAAGTGTTTACATTTAGGAATGCCTCTAAAAGCAACAAAACAAAGTTATTACAGGAAAAGGTTATGAATACACTGTCTGATGCCTGGGACATTGTTTTGCAATAGTTTGCGACAGATATAAGCTTTTGAGCTACAGTGTATTTCTTTTATTTTTTGCATTGTGTTTATCAACAGTACATATAAAAACTCAGAAGACATGTATAGGTAGAGGTGGGCTATATGACAAAAATACATTACGATACTTAAAGACATTTTGACGATGTGTGATACGTATTACAATATTTTGACACACAGATCCAATAATCTAGTAGATCCACATTTAAAAACTTAAGTACTGACGATATATCCATGATATGCTCAGAAAAGCATTTTGTGTGTCATGACAATAAAATTTATCACGATAATGATAAAATGTAGTCATATCGCCCACCTCTGTGTATAGGTTCACTGGTAATTCGGGATTGTAGAGGTCTGCACTCCCGCAGGATTCCTACTGGACCTGTTGGACCCACCGCAATATCTTGTGGCGTGGGACTAATTTTTAGTGTGGTGTGTGTAAGTGGGCAGATAACCAACCCACTGCAGGCAGGAGTGGGATGAAGCACACAAAAAATCCCGCAGATTAATGAATAGCCTAAATAAAGTGGAACGATCAGTGAATCATATATCGTCGCTGTCCAGTGAAAAACGTATCTCCATTTTTTGCGATTTTTACTTTTCTGCATCATTTGAGCTCAGCAGCTGTCGTTTACATTTTGTGAAAATTTCATGATTAATAGACCGATAGAAATGCTCCAACATTGCTTAAAATAAAACATCTTTCCATTAACTTACACTGGAAGTAAAGAACGTTTTTGCCTTCTGTAAAGTTACTATTTTGTAGATGCTTGTTTTTCTTTGTACAGCGACGATATATAAACAATATAAATGATAACAGTAAAACAATAAAAATGAATGAAGTCAGAGTTGCGAAGCAACCAATCATGTGAACAACATGCAAATTCTTGTAGCTTACAGAGACGGCAGAGCCTTCAGTCCGACAGCCACACCTGCCAAGCCAAGAAAAATACCAAAAATCGTTTTACAGTTACAGATTGTATTTCATCTGTTTCTCTGTACACTTTGTTAGCCTCCTTTTACCCTGTTCTTCAGAGGTCAGGACCCCCACAGGACCATCACAGAGCAGGTATCAATTGGGTGGTGAAACATTCTTACCACTGCAGTGACACTGTTAGTGTGTGTTGTGTTGGTACGAGTGGATAAGACACAGCAGTGCTTCCTGAGTTTTTTAAACACTGTGTCCACTTACTGTCCACCTACCTTGTTGGTCCTCTCTAGATGTAAAGTCACAGACAATAGCTCTCTGTACAGTTTTTATTGGTCATTCTGTAGTCTTGTCTTTCATCAGTGGTCAGTTTCTGGCCACAGGATGCTGTTGGCTGGATATTTTTGGTTGGTGGACTATTCTCAGTCCAGCGTTGACATGGAGTTGTTTGAAAACCTCAGAACATTGCTGTGTGCGTTCACTCTCTGCAGTGTGCGCGCACACACACACACCTACGTTAACATGCCACAACAATGTCAGTGTCGGTGCAGTGCTAAGTTTAATCCACTTCCCAAATAATACATGCTCTGGGTTGGCCTGAGCACTGATGAATAGGGTAAAGAGGGCTAACAAATTATTCAGATAAACAGATGGACTCTGTACTACTTGTAGAACTACACAGATCACTTACACGGTTGAGGCCAAAAGTTTACATACATTTATATGAAGGACATTCAAACTCAATCTTTCCACAACTCCACACATTTCATGTTGTCATAGATTTCTTTTATCAATTGTAAGTCAATAATGAAACAATAACAATAGATTCATTTCAGCTTGAATTCAACTGTATTAGAATTCCAGTGAGTCAAAGGTTTACATACCAAGTTTACTATTTAAACTGTCTATTTAAACAGTCTGAAAAATTACAAAAATTGATGTAATGAGTTTTAGAAGCTTCTGATAGGCGGTGCATCATAATTAGGAGTTAACTGGGAATGCACCTGTACTTAGTGGCTGTATTTAAGGGCCTAACTTTAAAACAAATAACAGAAAACTTTAAGCAACTCAGCCAAGACCTCAATAAAAAAATATGAACATCCACAAGTCCATACTCTTTAGGAGTGAATTCCAAAAAAAACTGAAAGTACCACAACCATCTAATACAAACAATTGTATGCAAATATAAAAAATTAACTATTTGGCTATATTGGCCAAAACATTGGCCATTTGATGAGTATTGGTCATTTGATCAGTGCTTTGTAAGGAGGAAAAAGGGTGAGGTTTTGGGCTAGTGCACTTCGGAAAATATATGACATCATGAGGAAGGAAGATTATCTAGAAATACTGAAGTACTTGTGGAAGGCTACTCCAAACTTTTGGTTCAAGTGAAGCAATTAAAAAGCAATCACATCAAATACTAGTGAAGTGTTATTATTTTTATTTATTATAATTATTATGCTATTATTTTAAAATGACCTCTTATGGAAATAAAGTACATACCTTAATTGATTAAAAAAAGGAAAGTAAGGCAACATGAAATTTAGAGTTTTAATGTCTTTAGCCTGGGTGTATGTCAGCCTCAACCAGTGCAGATACAAGGTAGGTGTACCTAATATAGTGCCCAATGAGAGTATATCTTAATACTGAGACTTTGAAATGTAGAGTGAGACTACTGTGTAAACCAAGGTCCCTGGCATGAGATTTAGGAAAGAGAAGACAAATGCTGCTGATTTGAAAAACATAATTTTATAGTATATGCAATTACAAAAGATTTGACTCATATAGCTGATATTCTGTGTCATACTTACTACCCTTTCCTCCTGTTCTCTTCAAGGTCACAGTACCTCTGAGGAGCACCCCAAGGATGCTGTTTTTAATCCTAGCATGGATTAGCCTTTTTCGCTCATTTTCACAGACAACTTTGTATAAGGCTAGTTAAAGCCTTCAATATTTTGACTGATGTAATTTTCACCAAAGATGCATGAATAGGGCAGCTGGTCAGCTGCAGCATCTATTGCAAGATACTGAACACAGAGAACTACAGAAATCAAATGTTGATATGTATATTGATTATAAAAATTGAAAATCTTCTAAACTAGAAGGAACTCAAAGTACTTCATTATGAATAAGGACCATTCTATTGCGCTGAAGTGAACTGTGGGCCTTCTTCATTTATATACACGCACGCACACATACATGTACACGTGTGTGTGTGTGTATATATATATATATATATATATATATATATATATATATATATATATATATATATATATAT
>JAILXH010159961.1:26269-38885 GCA_023558415.1 Piaractus mesopotamicus
ATCCGCATCCAACGTTGAACTGGTTAGTGTCAGCTTATTTGCTCCTGTGAAAAGGCTGCTCATTTGACATTAAAGCCAATTTCCCTGGCCTATTTTGAATAATAACATGCTTTCAAACTTCAAACCTATCATCTAAAACGTAAGCCTACAATCCTACGCTACTTTGGTCAAGGTCCATTGTTTGTCCTTTTTGTTGTTGCCTTTTCTTTTAGTGTGGTTATCCAGATGATCATTTATTAACTCTTAAGCATATCAGACTATCAAAATTATTACATACACAAAAACAGTGAAACATGCTATGTAAACACTGGATATTGCACAACATTGTTGGTCACTCTGTGCTATTATAGTCGCTCATTTTATCCAATAATGAACGCAAACACTAAATCCCAGTGCATTTTTTTCTTGCTTTTATGACTGTTATGGAAGCAGAACGGAATTGGACAAGAAACAGATGGAGTTTTTTGTTCTGTCCCTGAAGTACATTTTCAAAAATGGGACTAATTGGTATTCTTGGAAAAAAACCAATGGCTCACGCATGTGCGAACATTAAACTGGACTGCGCAAGTGTGTGTGCGTGCATGTGTGCTTAGTCTGACTGTCGACACCAACGCAGTGTGGCAGCGTCTGGTCCCTGGCCATTCACGACTCCCTTGGGGCCCCAGTTTTAGAGCTGGCCCCTGCACTGGAGTCAGCCCCACATCCACCTCTCCTTCCCTCCATCCCCATCTAAGAATCAACCTCTCCTTCCCACTCTATTGCCCAGTGGTCTACGCCCATACTCTGGCCCATACTCTTGGCCAAAAATCACCGACCAGTTTCCTATTTGACTGGAAACTGTAGACTCCCCCCAGAAGAAATCTGAGCCCCAGCTCCTACAATTGAACAAATTGCAGGGAATTGGATTTGGAAGGTCTGGGATGCATCTGTGCTCTAGGTTGCCGTCTGATTTGAGGATCAGGACCAAAGCCTTGGCTCAAATAAAGAAAAGGTGGCAAGACCGGAGTAACAAGGTCGACTCCTTTAACAGAGCGTCTTCTAATGCTCACTTGTTGAACTTGAAACTCAGTCGCCCACGCAAAGCAACAGGAGCCCTTTGTAACTAGACAAGACCACTGCTAATTGACTGGGTATAACAGAAGTTAGCTTGAAGCAGGATTTGAACTGTCTAACCAAGTACATCTGTGGCATAGACCAACATCCTGACAAATGAGCTCAAGTTAGACAGTTAGCCTTCAGGGTGCACTCAATCAGCCGAGGGATCTTTCATTTCTTTGAAATAAGTGTCATTTGGTATCTCTATCAACAGCTAGAACACTGACAGATTATCACAAAGTCAGTGGTGTAAAATACTTGCCATTGGTAAATTTCAAAATACAGAGTCAAAGTACATCATTTGGTTCAGAGTCAAATATGGCAGACTGAACATTGCGTGAACCAAAACTAAAATGCAACAATGCTTCAGTTTCTGCATGACATTTGTGTCATGCTAACACTGTCATTTACACAAGACCTAAAACAGCTAGGAATATTCTGTATTAGGAAAGTAATATTATTGCAGTTGTAGACAATACACAGCTACGAGTAAAAAATGACACAATGTAAACACCCGCACATCCTCAGTCGGTACGTTTCATTACATTCCAAGGCAACAGACTATACTGCAATATTTTAAATATAGTCAAACCTGTTACTGATTGATTGATTGATTCTTTCAATGCCATACGATATGTTGGTGGTAATTGCACCCTGTGCATCAAGACGTCTTTTAAATAGTTGAATTGTAGTCAGTGTCAAATTTCTCCATCACACCTTCTAACCCTGTGTGGGACTTCCATAATTTCTTCAGACTCTGCCGTGGAAGAATTTGGCAGCAGGCAATGCAGTTAGTGAGGCATGGCACTAAATGCAGCATGTTTTTTTTTTTCTTTGTAGAGCCAGCCATGCATGCTGCATTGCCTTCTCAGCCACTCTCGAAGCACTACGAGCCTGATTCAGTTCAGTGCAACACCCACCCGCATGTAAGCCTAGCTTGGCCTTCGCTGGAAGCAGAAGAAGCATGAGGGACTAAACTAAGAGAAATGAGGACAGATCCGACCAATCTCTGGCGTGTTTTTATGCCGAGCAGAACAAAGCTTATCTTGTTCTCGTCAGGAGGATGGCAATAGTGCTTCGCAGCACAATGCCCATTGCGCTTAATTGTAGAGGCTGGATTCCCATGGTATTAGTTCCTCTGGAGTGCGTTGTTTGCCAGCGAAGGTCCTGTAGTGTGCCATCAGGCTGTGAGAGCTCCCCTCCCTCCCCTGAATGACAAAGGACGCAGGTCAGGGAGGCAGAGCGGCTGGGCTTTCAGCGGGCTGAGCACCCTGGGACGCGCTGTCTTTCCCATGCCAAGACAAAAGCATTAAAGACAGAGGTGCACATATCATTTACAACCTTAACAAGCAGCTTAGGAGGAGAGCTTTGATCAGAAATGCTAACATTGCTAATAATTAAAGAAACCCAGAGGAGTCTAGTTAGCATTATGACAAAGGCTCAATGCTAACGGATCTCTGATAGCTGCCATTGATTCTTAGCCAAGTTAGACGGGTTGGGATAAAGTATTCCTTAAATCGACAATGGGAATAAGATCAAACTGTTAAAATGGTTTACTTGTGGCTTTTTCTCAAACAATGACTCAAAAGTGAAGTAGCTCGGTCAACATCTGTATATGAATGCATCATTCAGTGAATGATGAGCACAAGCTTATAACCCAATCTAACCGAGGCTTTGAGAAAGTTATATGCCCCTATCTGCCCCTGGGCCTTGGCCGAGGACCCCCTGCGATCTGGCCACAGAACAAAGTGAGCCTCGGCTCCCCGGCGTCCTGTAATCATCCCGCATCACCGAGGCGGAACTGCTCAGTCCTCCCCGTTCAGCGAGCTGATAGCCACTCTGACCTAGAGATACCATCTCACCCAAGAGATACCATCTCATGCAGGCCCCACAAAACCTCTTCCCCCCTTCCCCCCCTCAGAACAATGCGGCTAATTTGTCCGCTGCACGTTCTCCTCTGGAGTTCCGAATGGAGTACGTCAAGTGTTTTGTCAGTGAGATGGAGAAGGCTGCAATTTGTTGTCAAACACTCTGATCTCCTTCGTCCTCCTTCGGGCTTTGTTATGTCAGGAAGATGAACTCAAGCTTTCCGGCGCGTCTGCGTGGGTGTGTGGCTGTCATAGTTCTCCTGTAAGTAGCTCTAGGGTGCTGAACAGGAATTGTGTGTGTATGTCTGTGTGGTGAGTTTAGCTGACAGATGTCTAAAAGCATGAGTAAGTGTAGATGAGCATGCAGCGCTCCAAAGTCGCCTATTATTAAAGAAAACATTCCAAGGTTGCCATAGCAACTCTGAGTGCTGACAGGTCTTTGTCAAGGCAGAATTCCTCTATGCTGATCTCTCCTCTCTCTCACTCGGGACAGGTACCAGCAGGTAGAGCAGCCTCAAGTTTCATGACCCGCCCTTGCCTCTAACTTCCTGTTGCACGTACACTTTACCATCTAGAAAGCGACTCCTGATGCAACAAGCAAGTTCAGGTCTGTGTAAACGTACCCTACGCAGTGCCTTATGGCAGCTCAACACCAAATTGATGCGCATGCCCTTCACCCACCACAAGCGACGCTGTTAACTTGGACACTTTCTAATCTCCATTTCGTTTTTCAGATGTAGTGTACTCTCCCAAAGAGCAACAACTGTGTGAGAAAGCGATCCAGTTCAATGACCTTTAATTGCTTTTCAAAAGGGCCGCAATGGATTTTGACAAATCCTCTGTTTGTCCTTCACATTAGCAGAAGTGGGTGCTGGGACAGCCCCAGTTCCTGTTCCTTTCAGTACAGTAGGCAAACAACCAACCTAACCTGCAACCATGAGGCCACTAGTGTCAATAAATCCTGTGACGTGGCTCCCTTCTTTTGCTTCCGAGATCAAGGCTCGTCATCTGGTATGATTTTTATATTAGCATGCCCTGTTCGCAAGATATAATACAGTGTAAACACAACCAAATGGCACATTAAGGGAGGGAAAAAATGCCAATGACGTGAGGGAATTAAATAAAGATTTTCAAAGCGCAGTCTCTTCCAAGAGCCGGAGGGTGACATCAGAGTGTGGCAGTTTACTTCAACTGTTTGTGTACTTGTGTGTTTCTGGAACATCTCTAGAACAAACCAAAACCCAAGGAGAATGTGTGTTCTTAATTTACATGATACTAATGGACTGATCACTTCCAAGGGCACCACCTAAATGTCAGTTTTGTCAATGCTGTACCAGAGAGGGCAGAGAGAACATGACCAGCCTCCTCTCCTCTCCTCTCTTCGGGACACCCTTCATTGGAAAACATGACGTGGGCAGTATAACATGTGGTTACAGTTAAGAACAAAAAACTGGATTGAGATGTGAACAGGAGTGGCGATATTAAAGGCCCTGGTCTTGGTGAGTGGCCAGGCATGTTTGGTACTCTGTGAGCTCTTGCAAATTCAGCTGGTACATGCGTAAAGTGAAGGCTCCCCTTCAGAGCTTTGGCTTCAGAATCCGGTAAAAGCAAAGGACATGATGCACTGCCTATTTGGAACAAACTGTCCCATCAAACAGACAGGCAAAGGATGAGAGCAGAAGAGTTCCATGAGTACTGACGAGTTTGATGATATTAACACTGTATGCATCCTTATCAAAGTCTTTCATACCTACATGTCCAAAAGTATTCAGACGCCCTTTTAGTTATTAGTGAATTCGGCTACTTTAATAGCCTTAGCCTTAGGCTACGTTCGCGTTACCAGGATGAAGTTGCGCGAATCCAATTTTCTGCCCTAATGTAACTCAGATCTGGTGTTTTCAGAGCTGTGTGAACACACAAATCTGGACTTTTTAAATGATCTTTACAAAACGTTCATGTGTGGTCCTAAATGGATTTGGGGCCATGCGACCTTAATGTGAACGCTCAGATCGGAATTCATGTACTTTTTTCCCACTGCGCGTGCGCCGTCATTCAGCGTTACCATGGCAGCAGCACCAAACAGAAGTTAAAGCCTATAAACAGTGGAAAAGCAGCACATCTCACCCTTTTCGCCTTCATCTCACTCTAATACTGAACAGCTGAGAGCTGTTCAGAGTTAATTATCTTCACAACAAAGGCTTGTTCTGCTCGTTAGTTTGTTTGCTGTTCATGACGCATGAGATTCATTCACGTGACGTTTCTAATTAGGATGTGCGCATGCAGGTCATTTGAGGATGCCGGTTCATTTACATTAATGACAGATTTGGGTCACTTACCTAAACGAATGTGAACCACCATGATCAAAAAAATGGGATTCGAGCAATTAGGCTTGAAATGTGAGCATAGCCTAAGATGCATCTATTGCTGATAAAGGTGTTCAATTGCAATCACACAGCTTATATAAACACCACAGAAAAGCAATCAAATGCTTACAGCCATGTTCCAACATCTAGGGTAAAGTCTTTCCAGAGGAGTAGAGGCTGTTGCTGCAGCAAAGGGGGAACTCTTTATTCATGTTGTTCTTTCCATTAGAAATATATAACCACATAGTTCTTTTAGAGTATTTCAAAACTAATTTCTTAAGCATTTAGTCAGTATTTCTGATCTCCGGCTCAGTGATTGATACAAAGGAGACAGGACGAGTGTCTCCATGCCCTACATCCATTACGATGATTGATGACAACATGGCAGTATTGTGAGAGAACGAATTACAGGCACACTGTAAGTATACGTGCACAGCAAGAGAGCGAAAAGAGACTAAATATTTATTCCGCCTGGCTACACTACACATCCAAAATCAGTTTGGAATACCGGTATGAGTTTTATTTCCATGACTGTTATGAGTGACACAGAGCAGGGGTACCAGTCATAGAGCCAAAGTTGGTAAACACGGACACACCTCACAGACTCTCAGTGAAAGACAGGGATAGGCCTATATGAACTGAACCAAGAACATGCCTGGTCTGTGAAACATATGAGGGTATCAAACTTCTATGAGCACGGGTGCTACTCCAGGATAAATGACTGAGGTTGTGTGCTGAGGATTACATGGATGGAATGAGAGGGCTGCTCCTACATTAGCACATATGGGTCTAAAATGAGAGCTCTTAGTGGGGAATCTCTATTCAGACTAATCTTAGGTTTAGGTATCCTTTGATTTAATGTAGTTTATTCTGAAACCGAAGACTGCACCAGAAACATTGAGAGCCCTTGCTGATAAGACGTACCTTCGTTAATCAGCACCTCTAATCGCTTAAATTTATTTCTGTCTGGCCAAGCGGAAGTCGCTCCGATGTGGAACAGCAGCTGCCAAAGTTGCTTTCTCCGTAGAAGCCTGCTGAGATCCTATCAGACATGGCAAGAGCCCAATGCACAATGCTCAACAGACAGATGTTGATCGCACCTTTACAGATGAACGCCACGGAGGGTGACACTGAAGAGCCTCCACAGACTGGTGGGGAGGGCAAGAGGGATTTGTATGCTGAATCATTTTCCACTGATGTGAAATCATCACCAATGCACTTTAACGAGGAGGATATTACAATAAAAAAGAAGCTTGTCCAAGCCAAAGGCTTTCATCTAAATTTCACTCCACCGCATAATTTGGAATCTGTGCTGTAAAGTGGCTGGTAAGCACTGGAAAGAACTGAAAACCGAGGACAGATTTATGGAGACTTTAGGAAGACGGCTTTTTAGGGAGCACACAATGAAACTGTTACATTTGCATGATGCACGTCTCCAGTTTGGAAACAGAGTCAGGTCCAATCAGTTAACGAGCCTCAACTGTCAAAATACTCATGGAGATTGAGCAGCCCTGGTTGAGGTGCTGCCAGCAGCTGCTTGCACACTCTTTGCTGCCATACGCACGTGCATGCCTACATATAAACACGTAAAACACTCACAGTCAACCAAAGCACAGCCGGTATGGCCTCTGTGGCATATGGAGACGTCCACACACCCATATACACATGCACACAAATCAGTCCAGGAACAGTACAGATACCAATTCCAGCCTAACGACAGAATTAATTGTGCCCCTGGAAAGATATGATTGCAAAAGTGGAGGAAAGCAAACAAGCCTCGGCAGCACATAATGAAACACCTCTCATTATGTGCCGCCCGGGGCTGCACACATGGCAGGTAGCAGCTCGCTGGAAGGGGAAACCTGGGTTTGTGTGCCCAGTGTGATGGCACCGTGTCTGGGGTCGGGGCAAAATCCACCTAGCTCTCTCCTCTGCCCTGGTTACTTCAGCCAGAAAAGATGCAGTCTGATTAATCCACTGCATTAACTAAAACCAAAATGAAAATCAGGTAATTGTAGGGTTCTTGACCATGCAGAATAAATGGGGATCACTATCATCATTTTATGCTCATCTTGTAAAATTACATTGTATTAATACCTATTATTGAGGGAAAAAATAGTTTTCATAATCCTCTCTACCACCTTGAGGGTAGTAATGGACAGTAGTAATTTTTTAAGCCTGACGCCAACAGCGTGAGGTAATCACTATTATATACAGCTTGCGCATGCAGAAAGCAGAGGCCTCTCTTGAGCACACATACTTATAGGCCTTGGCTGCAATATCCACACACTATGTGCCCAATAGTATCCAGGCACTCCTTCTAATTAGTGAATGTGGCTAGTTTAAGGTGCGGAAACAGGCAATGACCATAGAGCGGGACACTCTGGAGTGCCAAATGTTGGCTAGGAAGATACAAAGCTCCCCCAGCACTGAGCTGTGGACCAGTGGAACTATGTTCTCTAGAGTGATGGAGCACAATCTAGGACCTTTGAGATGAGGTAGATGTTTGGATTCCAGAACTAATCATCTAAGTCAGTCATCAGTACTTGACCTTACTAATGCTCTTGAGGCAAAATGCAGTTGAATCACAGCAATGTTACAACATCTAGTGCAAAGCCTTGCAAGAAGAGTAGAAGCTGTTACTGGAAGTCAAGTCAAGTTAAGAAGCTTTTATTGTCATTCCATCTATGTACAAGTACACAGTGGAGCAAAATTACGTTCTTCCAGGAACAAGGTGCAACAAGGAACAAAAAGTACAAAAGTACAAAAGTACAAAATTACAAAGTGATGACTAACTCCATATTCTTGATTTCAGAAGAAACACTGGATGAGCAGGTGACTTCTGGACGTATTGTAGAAGAAGGGTAAATAAATAAACAAATATAATAAAAAACACAATGCCCTGCTGATCTGTTCATGTAGTGGCAGCCCATCCAACCCCAAACCTTAGAAACTGCCAGAACAGTATCTATATAAATGCTGTCCTCCACCTGAACCACAGTCTTCGAGCTGACAAATCAGAGAGGGGGAGGAACGGCCCTCATGGCTTCAGGACAGGTAAACTGCAGAGGGAGACAAGGAGCTGTTTGTTTAAGACAGAAACATGACACCTTTTAATACAGGAAGTTTTTTTTTGTCTATCGAAATAAAGAATTATAGCCATAAAAAAGAAGCTAAAAAAAAAAAGCACTGGCACCACTTTGTCTGCTGGGTGTCACAACTAGAAGCCTCTTGACTGACGACTATAGTTTAGAATGAAGACCAATCATCAGTATATATGCTCTGTGCACTGTAGAGATTCACGACCATTTGCTTGCTTTGTGCAGTGCGTCAACAGCACAAACTGCACTTCCCTTTGAACATAATCCAGCTAATCTCGGAGCTTAGCTTTTTTTTCCATTTGTTAGGCACAGCACATTGTGCAAGAATCACTCTGCAAGAATCATCTGCAATTTGCAATTCCTGATGCATGAATACTTCACTCAAAAATACCAAGAATAAATGAGTTTATGGTGTCTAGGTATCATTTCATAATGTTAATTGCCGTTACTATCTTTCATTTTTCATTGTAATGGTAACAATCTTAAAAAAATAAATGAATAAGTACTATTTAAGTGGCATTATTTGTAGTTGTAGACATTTTTCCATAGCATGTCTGTAATGTTTATGAACAACTCTCACGGGTTAAGAAATCACAGTTACACGCTGCCTTTGGACCAATCAATGCCATACGCAAGACATTTGGCTTTTCACAGGTGGAAAACATGTCAAAACATTGAATTTAGTTGTAATTTTGTTCACCTAACATTTTTAAGTGAATGTAGTGTGTCATCAGCATTGTCATTAGCTGGCTTGATCTGGCAATCACACAAAGAATACAAAAATGCTTCTTCAGGCAACTCCATTTTTAGGAAAAAAAAAACCCTATTCCACGTGATATTGGAATATTTACCAACATGGCGACTAGCATGGGATTAATATAACCTGGGATTATTTCTATGGTTTATATTATTAAAGGTAAAACCCATCAAAATATTTACAAAAAAATAGCTGCTTTCCTGTGCTACCACGCCAGTACATGTACAGTAAGAACTTCAGACTGAATGGCTGCTCGGCTTGACAGGTAGTGTGGTACCACCACAGAACAGAAGCTACTGTTACTGAAGCCTAATACTTAGCTATTAATAATAATATGATTTTTGCTTTTGATTAACTTTGATATAACCACAATGTCAAAATGGTGTAAGCCATTATTTATGTTTTGTAAGAGAAGGTATTTTGTGCATGGAGTGCTGCTTCACCCTGCTGCATAATATTCTAAAGCCAGACAACACATCACATATCAGGGCTGATTTAGAACATGGACTACATATTAAAAGAAAACAAATCACGTGACAAATATAATTACTTTTGATCACCTTAAAGCTGCGGACGTGCTGACATTTGTATCCTCCAACTTGATTGGCAATCGCAATAGACTGAAATTGTAAGTGATTTACAATATTACTGTCAAGCCTACAGAGAAACACTGGTAATAATTACTTTCCCCCACCTCCCCATGTAAAACTAATACCTTCTAAATAGTACTTACGCTGGGAAAAAGCAGATGTCTCTACATGGGCTTCAGTGATCATGACCACTTCACTTCCTTTTCCTCCTCAGGCTTGATGCAGATATTGCACAGAGAAAGGGACAACACCACACTGGATTACATCTTGCATGCATACTTTCAAATTCAGCAAATGGAGCAAGCAAAAAAGATGGAAGGCTCTGCAGTCAATCTGTCAATGAATGTGGATCATGGATGCAGCATGTGCTTCAGCGTTGCACAGCAGCAAAGCCTTCGACCATCCATCTCCTGCACAAGAAAAGAAAAGGTACACATTTGCTTGAGTTATGATGTGTGGTGTGTGACATCACGGACGTGAACGGCCCCTCCAAAAGTGGATGCAGAGGAATATCCTCATGATAGACATAGTGCACATGCAAGAACTTTTCCCAGACCAAAGAGGATGAGAGATGATGAGGTGCTATAAGCCATACTCTCAAACACTCTTTAAAAGACTAGGCCATCCAAAAATGTAAAAGTAACAATGGAAAAAAAAAAACTAATTAGCATGAATGCATTTGCTTAATACTAACTGACTTTTAGTCCTTCCCGTTGATACAAGCAATTTGTGCAGCACAATAAAAATGTGAAGTAAGCAACAGTAGGCATTACATAACAGGTAGCTAGCAGTGCCATATTTGCCTGACTAACTTCCAATTATCTTCCAATCATTATTAGTAATAGCAGCAAAAAGTGAAGACTCTACTCAGTGAAGATACACATGATGCCTTGATTGTCTTGGACATGGTGCCATGACCTTCGCCATGCTGTTATGGGGCAGGAGGCCTCCCTGGGAAACTCCGGCAGTGCCAATAGCACTGCTCAGCTCCTGTGGTTTTTCGCTCAGGATGATTCAGAAAAAGCCAAATAGAGGGCTGAACATGTAGGTGGGCTGGCAGCCCAAAGAACATGTGTTGCTGGTTTCAAGTGGTTGCAGCTATGTTACAAAAAGAGAGAAACATACCATCCATTCAGACAGATGAAACATGGGTTTTCATTGTACAGTATCATTTTTGCCCCAGGCCTGAAGGGTTGGCGTTCTCGGCCACAAGAGAGCTGACCTTACCTTGAAGAAGGTGAGAGATAAAGCAGGTAACAAATCGAGATGGGGTCCAAATCACTATTGCCAGCTACTGCGTCAGTGAATGTCTATATGAGTGCTTGTGTTTTACAAGACAGGGTGTGGCTTCACTCAAGCCTGCTAAAGAAGCTCAGAGTAGGTCTTTCAGTCCCACAGTGCTGAAACCTGTCCAGCTGATGAAGAAGACTTCAGCAGCCAAGCCTGCTAACTTATACCAGGTCCTCTGACCCAGACCGTAAACAGCAGGCCCACCTAGACACCCCAGCTTCAGGTTTCACCACAAAAACCACAGCCTGCCTTCTTGACCCATCCATTCCTTCTAGAACATTCTGCAGTGGCTTCCTCAGATCCACTCCTTCAGGAGTGATTCTCACGATCATTCTTCCATACTTACTTCATAATGACCAGAAGAAAAGAGAGCAGGCCCGTGTTATTTGCTTTTGAAGACTGCAAGCTTCACACAAAGAAGATTGCACAATTCCCTCTGCCAACCGGTTGGACAGTAAACAGAAGATTAGGGGAGAGAAGCCAAATGTGAAACCAAGCAGGCTTTTCAAAGCTATTAATCTCCATTTTCCATTCACCTAGCATTGGATGAGATTCTCCCCCATTTTCATCTGTTAAATTAGTGAGATTAAATCTGTATTGTAACTGAACTCTCATTTATATATACTGGGAAGGGGTGATGGATGAATGATGACACCATCTGTCAATGCAAACCACCTTGCCACCAGATATGTGTACGGCATTTCAGCATTGTGAATGGAGGGTGTGAAAAAGCCCAGGAGCATCATGCATAATTGCACTGATAAATCAAGCTTTTTTTTTTTTTTAATGACAGGGAATTTTATGTAAAAAAAAAGTCACTACAGCATTTATTTGACAGTGATAAACAGACCAGTACTTCATGGAGTTTTCAAAAATACATAAAAGTTATCACTGCAGTATGTTTCTACTCTTTACACCTTAGACTTATATTACAGTGTCAAGGTCAGAGACCACTCATTGTTTATTTAATTCTAAAAAATTTAGCTCTTCCTCCCTTCCAATTCTAAAACCAATGAGTTAAATCTGTCCTCCCAAGAAAAAGTTTTCATGAAGGTGACATTATGTACCCCTTCAAAGAGACACTAAGGCAAAAAAAATAGTTCATGCAAGTACGCAAATGCACACGCTTTGTGTTACGTAGACACGGTTTCACATGTTGTTGTGAAATGCATCACAATGCAAAATAGATTTAATGATATTACTGTTAACGTTGCACACATTTACATATATATTAGGTTCTCTCTCTCTCTCTCTCTCTCTCTCTCTATACATGTGGCTGAATGCCCTCTGAAGCCAAACATACACTGTGTGATTTTAGAAATCTTGTTCTTTGGTGAGTCTGTATGTTTGAACAGACCAAAGCCTAAGATTTATATACTGAAAATGCTCTGTGGATGCTAGTAAAACAGCCTCTACAGACAGCACAGCTCTGTCTATGAACAATTTCAAACAAAGCGATTTTATTCAAAATAACACAATGCGTGCTAAGTACTCTCTCCAGTCTGTTTTACAAAAAAAAAAAAAAAAAAAAAAAAAAAAAAAAAAAAAAAAA
>JAILXH010159978.1:53546-63577 GCA_023558415.1 Piaractus mesopotamicus
CCGAAACGGAACATTCCAGAGTTACAGCTGTGGAGTGGCATCCCAGATTAGGAGATGTCAAGGTCTGTGTCAGGGTCCCTCAGCTCCACCAGTATAGTGTGCAGTGCTACATGAGCTCAGACACCATAACTCAATTTGCTCACAACCCTGGTATTTAGAGTAAGTGTAAACAGATTGCTGTCAAAAAGCTGCTTAATTGAATGTAGAAATGAGGCTGCAAAATGAATGGATTTAATTCTCTCTTAATGGTGTGGGTGTGCTATGTTCTCATATGGCAGTAAATCTCACTGCACAAAATATTTTGTGAAGCATAAAAGTTTAGAGATTGTGTTGATTAATAAATGTTTAAAGAGAACATTTAAAAGTCCTAGCAAGGGTGCATTCTATCAAAAATGTTATTTTATTGCACAAAATTGAAAAAGCGCACGTCTTTAAAGAACCTATGTTCATGCATCTGAGCAGAGATATTGTTTTAGAAAAGAAAAGGAAAATGGGTAAAAGGTGGTTGCAGTGTTGCATTTGGCCTTGAGGGAGAAAAAGCGAGTAATATATGACCTCTGTTCCCCCTTTTCAGGGGCCTGCTTTGTTTCTATGTTGAGGGAATGGGGTCTTAGGCTATGGGCCAGCAGAGACTGGAGTTTGGCACTTGATTGACTGAGAGTTGTATTGTAAATATATGATTGAACTATACTTTTTTGGAGGGTAAGTACATTTTCTTCGTGTGTTCTCCTCACAAGGCCCCAACAAGGATGGAACAAATTCATCTCTGTCTATTGCAAACCTTCTCTCCCTGTGTCTCTTCCTTCATTAAGATTTAGATTTTTGCTTGTATAACTGGTCAGTATGTTTGAATTGTTGTTTTCAAAACCAGTGTTTGTTGTGTTTGTCTAAAGCAAAAGTGCTAGACATCTGAAATTTGTGTCAGGCCTGCCAAACATGCCATTCCAAAGACAAAACATTTGTTTTAAGTCTTTGGTGAAGTCACATACGAATACAATGGTTAACCGAGTCAATGGTTGTGTTTCAGTAAAGAACAGCAAATTAAAGGGGTTTTAAGTCACTATTCATTATCTTCATTATCTCATTATCTCTCCTTCTCTCTCTCTCTCTCTCCCTCATTCTCTCTGCTTTCCCTGTACTTCTTCAAAACAGATACGCAACTCCATCTCAGCCCAGAGAAAGAAAGAAACAAAAATTTTCATCTTGGATCGTAATATCTGAGCAGAGATCAGCCCCTGACCTGAAGCCTGTCAGATAGCATCCAGAGATCCGTATTACATATGAGTACAAGAGGTGGTAGGCCAGTAAGGGTCAGTGAAAACATACCATGTCGTGTCTGATCACTGCTCCCTGATAGCTTTGCTTTGGTCTACTGCCCTTGATGAACTCCTAGTTTCATCTTGCCTTGTCATGCCTGTCATGAGACCAGAGATGCTTCTTGAGGAAGAAAGAAAAACACAGCCCGAGTCAGTCTTCTTCATGGGAACCTTTAAGATTGGCCCAGGTTATCAAGCTTTCTCAAAGGAAAATTTGATCTGAAGACCAAGCATATGATCAAATTTTGATGCTTCTCCAATTGCGCCAGTTTGTCAGCTCATACACATTTACAAAGGGGGTCTTTAGTAAAGGGAATGGTTATCTATAACCATGACAACCCCAACAACCATGTGAATGTTTAAATTGTTCTTTGCATGGCTGAATAATATGATGGAGAATGTGTTGTATATAGTTCTTTAAAGAACCTTTTTGGAAATGATTATGTATAGCACCAAAAAGGGGTCCACTATTGCTACAAGTCATTTAGCCTTTTTGGCGCTTTATAGAACCACAGGGCCAACTTGGCCATTTAAGCAATTTTAGCAGTGCTTAAGAAGGAAATGGGAAAAAATTAAACAGAATTGTAACTGAAATAATAACATTTTCTCTTATTTCTTTCCATATTTGATGGGCCTAAATAATACAGCACCTCCATTGACTGTATGTGCACACTTGTGTTGACAGTAGTGAACCTTACTGTTTAAAAATTACCTGCATTGATCACAGCAGCATAAACCTAGGATCTGCATCTTGAGTTTTGTCATTTACTACTAGCAGTGTATGAGACCCTCATTTTTTAAGAGCTGCTCAATGATGTTAAGGCAATTGACTGTTTGCAAAATAATGTTTGACACGACTCTCAACCAATCACCAACCAGTGTCACTTTCACCATCAAGGAAAAGAAGAAATCGTTTGCAGTGAGAAGACTGCTGGCAGTAAATTGATCAAAATAATTAGGCTAAAAGACAATAAAAAGGTGTTACCAATGACAATTTAATTAAATCCCACACCATCTTGATTATTTGGAAGATGGTGCTGTTTTTATTTCATTCCTTAAGCCGAAAAAGTTTTATATTAATGTATATGGACCAAAAGTATATGGCCAAAAGTATATGGACACCTATACATCACACCCAAGTGAGCTTGTTGGACTATTTTAAAACCATAGGAATTAATATAGAGTTGGACCCCATCGCGGTTATAACAGCTTCCATTATTCTGGGAGGGCTTTTTGCAACATTTTGGAGTGTGTCTGTGGGAATTTGTGCCCATTCAGTTTAAAAGAGCATTTGTGAGGTCACGCACTAATGTTGGATGAGAAGGCCTGGGTCACAATCAATGTTCCTATTTATCCCAAAGGTGTTTAGTGGGGTTGAGGTCAGGGCTCTGTGCAGGCCACTGGAGTTCCTCCAAACCAAACCATGTTTGTATGGATCATCGAACCATGTTTGTATGGAGCGTGTGTTGTGCACAGGGGCACAGTCCTGCTGGAACAGGAAGGGGCCTTCCTCAAACTGTTGGAAGCATTTAATTGTCTAAAATGTCTTTGTGTGCTGTACCATTAACATTACCCTTGACTGGAACTATGAGTCCAAACCCTGAAAAACACACCATTATCCCTCCTGTTGGCACAATACGTTTTGATAGGTAATGTTCTGGCATCTGTCAAATCCAGATTTACCCATCAGACTACCAGATAGTAAAGCTTGATTCATCACTCCAGGGAACACGTTTCTACTGCTCCAGAGTCCAATATGGAAAACTATATACTAATATAGTAATACTAATGCACCGCAAGTACCAACTTTAGCACTGATGTCATCAAAGTTTAACAAAAGTTCTTAGCTGTGTCTCAAAGCTGAGGATGCAGCCTAGGAAGTCTGTATTTCTCTGCTGTTGCATTACTGAAGGCTGTCTCATTTTGAAAGGCACTTCAAATGCGACAGAGACATGCATCCTTCATTTGTGAGACATCAAAAGACTCAACTGGTATATCTTTCAGTACCTTCAGTCACCCACAATCCTTTATGCACACAGCTGCAAATGGCAAAATGCTGTGGCACCAGAGTTTGTAAACTTTATACATTGAGTTAAATTACTTAAAATGTTTGTACTTTGAGGCATAGCAGACGAAAGTCTGGTAGCACAACTGTTATGGATGCTATGGACTGCCTTCATACTCGCTTCATATATTTTGTCCCTGCCATAGCAATAATACACAAACTTGACAACCAGCTGCCACTGATAGAACCCTGTTTGCTATTAGTGCAGGATTTTGCTTTGCACAGACTGAGCCTTGTATTACACTGTTTGATTGATGAGAACATTGTCTATGTACAACATGCGCAATGCTGCCACTGTTTACACAAAGCACTTTGTGCTGTATCATCTGTGTAAAAGATAAGTTAATCCTACAATGCTGTTTCTGGAGTTAATAAACACAAAGGTCAAATAAGTTGACAGGCAGTATGGGAGAATGCTATGAGTCATGTTAGAGTCTGAGGCCTTTATCTTACAGAGATATGCACTGCCCTGCTTTATGCCACTGCAGGACATCAGTTCATTCCGCTTTTTAGGCAAATTACAGTTTCTCTCACCCTAACTAAGCCTGCCTTTCCCATAAATAAGAGCTTGTAATGAAAGTCATGTAGTTGGGTTACCACTGTTACCTTATTCTGTTAAACAGCATTGAGTAACACATCTGTCCAGACAGGATAGGTTGAATTGTGTGAAGAACATGGCATACTCATGTTCTCTCATGTTCTCATGTTTTTTTCTCTCTCTCTTATACAGCACCATAGTCTAAATTGTTTTGTCGGAGTAATACTCTTAAAAATAAACGGTATGTAAGAAGATGGTGTTGTTGAGGACAGTATCTAGAGCTGCTGACTGATGTGAAAGGCATGAATAAGAAAGGCTAGTGTAAGTTGTACTATTTGGCACAAGTGAAATTACAATTTTGCTCGCTTTTTGAGCATTAAATATCACCCTTTGAGAGCCATATTTATATAAGGCTATGAACACGGGTACACACAGGCGCACGCTTCTAATGTGAGGGTAAACGCCCTGCCCAAGCTGGCTGGTGTAGGTTATGGTTAAGGATCAGCCTTGTGTGGTGAAGATGAGGCTGTAATTGAGAAGGAATCTCCCTTTTTATATCATGATTTATTCATTCACATTAAAGCGTCTGCTCCCTGCAGTCTCTTAGATAATAATTACAGCACTCAGCAGAGAAGCTACCATTTGCCTTTCGAGTAACACCCTAGAGTTGTCTACCCCTGTCCGTAAGCACTAAGGACCATTCCTCGTATACATTAAGAGTTCAACCGTGAAATAGTGTATGTGATAGTTTCATTAGCAGGTTTGTTTTGAAAGACTGCTTAAGTTGGAAATGAGTTGTTGCAGTGACATCTGACTTACCTTTACCAGTGCTGCTTGGGTGGTATGGTATGGCTTACTAAAGAGGACTTAAAGGCATATCCGCACTTAAAATTATTGTTCTTCATGGGTTCTTTAGTAAAGAAAATGTTTCTGTATGGAATCATGAACACTCAAAGGACCGTTTGCAAGATAAAAGGGTTGTTAAATCATTCTTCAGATTGACGGAGAATGTGTTATAGATGGTTCTATATAGAACAATGTCAAGCCTGTAACAATAAAAGAACCCCTTTTGGCGCTATAAAGAACTTTTTTTTAAAAAAACTTTTTTTAAAAAGTTCTATATAGAAAACACATTCTCCATCAATCTGAAGAATGCTTTCATGATGTGAAGTACCCTTTAATCATACAAGGGTTCATTGAGTGTTATGGTTCCATATCAAACCATTTCCTTTAATAAAGAACCCTTGACGACCCATCTGTTTAAAGTGTGTACATCTTTCTCAATTTTTTTTTTCCCCTAAGTTCCATTTTAAACATTTGTGTGGGCTTATGTACTAAAAAAATATTTTTTTAATGACCGTTTTCCATTCTCTCTTCATACTTTGGTATCAAACAGGCTGTTTTTGTTACTGCCTTTAAGATTCACATTCAAAAAGCAGTCCAGGCTGAAACACTTCTTATAACTTCATGGTGAATGGGCGGGGCTAAACTGCTGTATGGTAAACATGTAAATGAGTTCCTTCTTGTGTCCCGTAAAAACATGATATATAAATTATTAAAGAAAGTAGCCTTGTTAACTTGAAATTTGGGTTTCATTGAACTTCACTAATACTACATTAACAGAATAATTTTGTTTTACATTTGTTTAACTTTAGCTTGAAATTTTAGTTAACCAGGTTTTCTTTTTTTTTTTAGTTAAAAAAAGTTGCATCTTTCTGATGTCAGTGTGACATCACTAAAACAATAAATTCAAAAAGGGGTTGCTTTTTGCAGCATAGTTTACATATATGTACCATGTGGACTGGAAAGTGAATAGTATGTTTTTAAATCTTTAACTGGCTTTACATACTATGTCAAACTTCCTTTTTTTCCGAAAAGCAAAGGAAATCGATATGATATGGGCCCTTTAAAGGATGAATTTTGAAAGTGACTTGATAAAGTCTGCCTAATTGAGAAACTTTTTGTATGTTCGGCCCTGACTTGTCTTTTCATGTGTGTGTTTATGAGAGTATTTGTTGATGTGTGGCCATATTACGAGGCAGACAGGAGCAAGAAGCAGAGATCCAAGAGCATTTGTCATAGCCATTACCTGTTTAAAAGAAGCAGGGGATGCAGACCATGAAGATTGTTATCTCAAAAGCTTGTGTGTGTTATTTTGGCCTACCAGACAATGACTCATACACTATCACCACCTGCTTCATGCCCTCAAAACCTGAGGTTTCATCAGAGACCTCTTTTTGCCCCCAGAGAAAAGAGACATTCCTGAGCTGATGTAGCTTACTGGAAAAGTTTGTCTACTCTCCACAGACACAAACATACACACACAGATTTGTTTTTATACAGTGTATCAGTGTATCACCCTATGTCCCACATATTTCCACATTTTAGAATAATAGTTAAGACACCAAAACTATAAAATAAGACATATGGATTTATGCAGAGACTAAAGAAAGTGTTAAAATATAAATAAAACTATATTCTATTTTAAAATCATTCTCTTAAGCAGCTTCATGAAACTCCACCTGAGACGTTTTTTTCAACAAGACTAAAACATTCAACATGTTGTGTTAAAAGGAGTCAAAACGTTGTTAGTTTTTAGGAAGTAAATGTAACGTACTACTTTGTGGAAAAGGTAGTTTCATTACTCATTAGTTTACTTCAGCATTACTCTGTAAAACCCACTTGTACCAACTGTACAAGGAAAAAACACAATAGTCCTTTTCAGTAATTTAGAAATGGTCAATCTCAGTAAACACTATTTTTAAATAATGAAACTGTTCATAACAGCAAGAGTTGTTTCTGCATGAAGATACTTAGGTGAAGTTGGGGCTCTTTTGTGATTTAAATCCATCGGGCATAATTAATATTGCTTTGCTAGAGACATATGAGTAACACAAGTAAACACATTAGTCTAAAGCATTACTTTCTACCACGTTACCCCAACACTGGTTAAAAGTAACTAAAATTGTGATGTTAACACATAATTTTAAGAATATAAGTAATAATATCACGTTTCATATGTACTTGTAGATCTATGTATGTACATGTAGATACATGTATCTACCTTTCTATATTATGAATTTTTCTAAGCCTGGCCACAAACCTTGAAAAAAAAAATGTTTTCGCCCTTTCAGCACTTGGATAATTTTGTTGGTCCTGACATTGTTGGTTAATCCTGTTGTACACATCCATATGTATACTCCAACTTAACTATTCAGACTATGGATGATGACAGTCCATTTTCAGGCAGTGCTCCTAATCTTCACTGTCACTTTATCCATTACTTAAAACTTCCTTCAGCTATACACATTACCAGACAAACCCAACTGACCACTGGGCAGCTGAAATTGCTCTTAACTATGGTTACTATGACCTCAGAGGCGTCCACATTACGTGCCTGTCCGTTCATGTCTCCATGGACGCAGGTCTTTGTTGATAGTCTGTGGGATTAATGGACGCACAGGCAGCGTGTGTGCCAGTCAGAGTAAAACAGCATAAGCCTGGCCTGGCCTACATGTATGCTGCTCTATGTTTTAAAGTTCACCACAAGCCACAGTTCAGCTATGTTTGATCTATAAATATAAATGAAAGCAGACAAATATGCTGAAGGGCAGGGATTCCCTGTCTCCCAGCTGTGCATGTGAGCATATGATAGAGGGAGATGCAAACACACCCATGTTGCTCAGACAGTGCTTGTAAGAGAGGAAGAAGTAACTCTGAAGAGCATAGCAGGAAAAAAGGAACATATCTTCCAGTGCACTTCCAATCCACTGCTAGATTCATACAGCCAGTGACATGTAGGTCAGTCTTAAGGCCTCAGATGTCATTTCTGGCTCTCAAGCACCATGTATTTATCTACAGACAGCAATAGGCAAGGACATCTCAATTAGTAAATATATTTCTATGGTCATGTAGTATCAAGTATCAAGTAATACTTCTAAAATAACCAGGGGTGAATTTCTAAAAAAGGTTACAGAGGTCCATCGTTAGAATGTAAACAGTGTGCTGGTCCTTGCATTACAAAGATTTCAACATATTAGTCATTGGTCTCATACATTACACACTAAGAGGCAGATTTACTTAGAGAGGCGCTAAATACTGACAGCATGCCAACATTTTACGCCAGTTAGCTTGGCGAGTTTAGTGGTTTATCTACTAGGAACTTCCATGTAAATGAACACAGGTGCAGCTTATTAATTAACATATGACCAGTGCAGTATAACCATGTATTTTGTTCATGTGCTTTTTGTGTGAAAGTCGTTTCCACCTGGTAAATCAGAGTGGGTGCTTATTATTATAATAATCTCCTCACAGTATTTTTTGCTTTGTTTTTTTTCCACGCACAACTTATGTTCGTCATTTAACCTGCTTTTTTTTTTTTTGTTTGTTTGTTTCACTTCTGTTACCTCAGCTAACAGACGCCTGCTCTGGCTAGCATCGCACCACCCAGAGAATGTAAGGCCAGTTGCGCTCTCTTGGACCATGGCTATGAACGGTTGTAGTATCACCATGAATCGCATTTGCCGTCTCTTGATGAGATGGCCAACGCTTAAGTGTTTGCTAATATTGCTGCTACAAATTCTACAGGCTGCTCGTTCAAATATTTCTGTGCTTTCATTGGATAGGAGTTGCCAGTGGGCTGCTATTACGTAATTTTACAGTTAATTTAATGTGTTTATACAGTCATTACTGACAAATATACACAGCTTTTCAGTTAGAAAGCAGATAATGGTAGATAATTTAAAGTAATGAACACTTATTTTAATGTCAATTTTGAATGAAAAAACTGTAGATATAAAAATTACAGCTTTTATGCTACTGAGTGATGCAACTGTCTAAGGCTTATCCACAAAGGGCTAGTGTAACTACAGGTTTTCATTCCAACAAAGCAGAAACACACCTGATTCCCCTCGTTTAATCAGCTGGTCTAGTGTTCAAACACTGGTTAGTTATATGAGGTATGCTTCTGCTTGTTTGGAATGAAAACCTCCAGCCACAGTGGCCCTTTGTGAAAATAATTTGGTGACCCCTGCTCTAAGGGTTCCCACTATAGACTGAAGGTTGTGAGTTCAAATCCTGGCATTGTAAGCGTTGCCAAGAGACCAAGAGAGCATGTGTTAGCAGCATTATGTGATGTATGGGTGCCATAAGCATTGGGTTTGAATTGACCATGGGTAAAAAGAACTGACCATATGCAAAAATAAAATTAAGGTTTTTACTGTAATTTAATTTAAGGAAATTACAGTTATTTCACATTTTTCAACTGGCAACATTGCTACCAGACTTTCCAGTTTTTTACAGGATTATTTTTAACAGTGGATCATGCTACTCCTCAGTGTTACTCCTAAGCAGTGAATGCTCCACCACCCAAAAAATACCTGGGTAGCCCTGTAATTAAACATCCAGTGAGTGTAGACATATAGTACCTAATAAACTGACAACTCAATATTACTTTTCAGTGAAAGTACTTTTAGACTACCTATGAGACTCACTACTTCCCTGCTTTTAGGCTCACATGAGTGGCTAGTAATGTCTCTGGTATGTAGGTACATTTGGATGAACCTAGACTTGATTTCTAGGTTGGTAGTTTTGTCTGGACATGTTGCAAAACTGGAGCCAGCTTTCTTGACAAAATGGTTGGGGAGTTGGCTCCAGCTCATTCGTCCTCCCCTGTAGAGTCAAATAACTACAGACGAGAAAAGGTAGGATTTAATAATATCAGTCCAGCACTTTTCTTTTGTTTTATGGTGAATGCCACCAGTCATATTCACTCAACTTCTATGTGAAAGTTGACATCCACATGCACTTCCAGAACTCTGGATCTGAAACCATGCCAAACCATTCATGATCAGTTTCATTGCCCCCTGCTGCAGAGTATAACGATGGAAATACATGAGCCCAGGGAAGCGACCCTAATTTACGGTAAGTCTGACTGACTCAGACACAAAGAGAGATTTGCCCACAGGGGAAGCAGCACGGATGGCCAAATATCTGCCTTTTGACGTCTTTCAGTCCAGTTTTTTTTCCCTGAGTGTGCAGAATGTCCATGACTAAAGAGAATAATCCATGCCCTGTGAATTCTTCCTCTTTCACACACATATACACACACACA
>JAILXH010159978.1:63947-78010 GCA_023558415.1 Piaractus mesopotamicus
GTCTTCTCTAGATTACCTTGCTTGCTGTCTGCCTCAGCTCCTTTCTTTTTTCCATCTCTCTGTTTGGAGGTTCAGATGCGGGCCCTGCTCTTGTTTCATTCATCATGCAGCCCGTGTGCAATCCATTAGCAAGGTTTGTTCACTCTCCTCCTGTGCCAGCAATCAGGCCAGCATGCCTATATTTCATTATTTATGGAGGAACCCAGCCGCTGATTTCTTTCTCGGAATGCAGACTACATTAATACACTTTAAAAATATTTATTTGCATGACATCAGCCTTGTCTTCTCACTCTAAAACACACTCTCTCTCCTCTCCGTGTGAGACTGTGGCAGTGAGGGCTGATGTCTGGAATGTCCACTCAGACAATGTGGAGAGAATAGGAAGTCTCCCAATATGGTGTGGGATATGACAGAAATCCTAAAAACACTTTGACAGCATGTGTAAGTGCTCCCATGTTCTCTAAACCTGTTCTGTTTAACAAGCACGTAATTTCGTGTTCCTTCATCTGTGTGTGTGTGCTTGAATGCAGGGGCGTTTCACAGATTTCTGGGCTCTGTGCAGATGTGATCTCTGTAGGCCCCCTTCCCATCTCGTCACAATGTTTGAAAGTAATTACATCAGCTATTTGAAGAATAGTTGTCCTCCCTGTTACAAGTCAGTTGATCACGCTTCATTCTTTCACTGTGAGGTTGGACAGACTATTGACAAAAATCCCAACTTGAGGAGAAATTCAAGTGAACAGTGTTTTTTGGTCAAAATACCTAAATTTAAAGAGCGCTAATTAGTTTCAGATGACATTTATTTTGTATGTATGTGAAAGGACACACTGCTTGGTTAGGTAGAATATCATTTTTTTGCTTAGTAGTTGAGCAAATGTTAGCATAGTGGCAAATGTTCCAGCATTGTTTCCTGCCCAGTTTCAATTATTTACAAAACTATAGTCCAGCTTAGTAGTTCAACATTTTAAACTCATGTTATATAGTAACACTAAAGAAATGTTGCTGTAAGACACATTTGTGGGCAAAGCATGGACTCTTCCTTTTTTCCTTTTTTGGCTCTCTTTATTTTGCTTTTCAGATGTGCCTCTTTTCCTAAGTTGCTGTCACTTTGGTTAGCTACATTTATATCTAGCAAATGTGCAAACTATTTTCCAGTATTGTTCATTGATGTAAAATTCAATCTCAATCTGTTATTATCTTTAAAAATTTGAAGCACCTGATGAAACTGGCTTGAAACTCACTCAATCACGTTTAGCAGGCTAGAGATTCTCCACAAGGGGCACCATTAGCAGTCAAGTAGCTTTTGATGCTTCATAAAAGCAATGCTTCACAGCAGTGATACCTGAGCCTCGACAAGGGACATAAGGGACGTTGTGAGGACGGTTCCCCAGCCCCGCCTCCTGAGTCCTGACTTCTGTTCAGCAATGGGGCCACTGCACTACAGCTAACATTTGATCCTAGTGGGCTAGCAGCAGAGAGGGGACAGTGATGGGAACGCAGAGCAACAAGCCCTCCTTTACCTGTCTGCTCAGGTGGTCACGTTGCCTTTAAAACCTCTTCAACTCCTTGAGACCACCGGTGGTTCCAAAATGCACTTCATCGTATTCTTCATAACTTTCATATTTCATAAGCTACATTCAAAAAGTGGGTGTCATATGAAAACTGTAACTGTCTTCTTTCCAGTCAAATAGATGGGTAATGTAATTTTAAACCCTTAATGATAGAAGAAGCTGAACTCACAAATTTTTTTGTCTACTGAAAGTCGACCCATTTTTCCACAAATCTGGACCAAAGACTATAAACAGATGGTGTCTCTTCGGTGATCTGCTCTGTAAAAATTATATTTATAAAATAATACAAAGAGCATCTAAGATTTTTGGCTTTCCTTATGTGTCCTTATTTATTGATTTATTTATTTATTGCACATGTTAATTTAGTGACAACACTTATGAATTTAACATTGTAGCACAAAGCAAACATTTTACAGGCTCCTTCAAGGCCTCCTCGATCTAGGGGCCCTGTGTAGTCACTTTTATTATTCGCCCAGCTGTGACAACCCTGTTTGAATCTATATGTGTGTGTGAGAGTATGTGTGTATGTGTGCATGGGCCATGGTTAATCACCACACCCTCTGGTCACAGTGGGGGTTGCTGTGTTCTGCAGGTCTGGTTAAGGTCATTGATCTTCTGTTCTCCAGCCCTGCACAGCATTCCTCTCTGCCCAGAGCTGCCATTTCCAGTCTGCTCTCAGCTACTCCTCCACCTACCTCCAAAATCTACAGAGAAACACAACGCTGAGATGCACCAAGCCTGGTTTAAGCATTGTCTGGAGCACTGACAAATAAGGCATTAGTGTTGTGGTACGTTGCGGTGAGGAGTTTCAAAAATATGCTTGATTCTTGAAGCTTCCCTTTTAGGGTGAATCAGCTCATGTGGAAGTCAAGTCAGGAGGAGATTTGGGGGATTTCTCACTTGCTTTTAAAAACATTTTCTGCTTCCTTCATATTTCACATCCTATCTCATGTACAGTTATTACAAGGATTTTTTTTCTAGGAAATTGCTAGTACTGCTTTAAAGCAGCTGAACATCCCTTATGTGACCTGAGGTTGAGCTCTGGCTAACCTAAAGCCTTCTCCCTGCGAGAGAGGCCAGCAGTTTCCAAGAAGAAGTTTTCTGAGTAGGGAAAGAAGCTGCACGGAGAGTGAGGGGGCGATGCAGATGGACATCACCTTCAGGTCCACTCTTTTACCCAGACTGATTCATTTGCTCCAAGTGGTCACCCAGTTTCCTAGACCCCCCTCTGGCTCGTTATGGTCAGTTTCCTTCTATACAACATCAGCTACACCCAGTTTACTCAGAAATAGATAATTTATTTCTGAATACAAAGTGTTTTTTCTGTATGGGGGTGGTGGTATTATTCTGAATGATTCACATGTTTTTGTACTGGTCAGCAAAGTTTGCAAAATGTGGAAAATTCACAGGGTTGTGGCCGTTTTCTGATGGGTTTCCTGCCTCAGTATCCTGTGGGATGATTTGTTTTTTAACTGATAAAAAAGTTTCAGAGGGTTTATATCAACCCTCCATCTATTTATGTACTTATGCAGCCTTATAAAGTTACACAACTCAAGTTTCAAACTTTCTGCACTGCAGTTGCAATAATGTCCAAAATGCTGTATCCACACTGTAAGTTTAACAAAGTTAACATACTCAGTGCAGCTGGACTTAATTGGAGATTTACAACATTTCAGCAAGAACTAATCCCTCACACAAACAGACTGTAAAAATGAGAGAAATTCTCCACCATTCAGATATGTACCCAGTGAAAAACACTATTTCTTTCATCACTATTGTGTAAGAAGGAAAGAGCGCAGGATATATAATTTAAAGTAGGTAAAGTTGGATAGGCCTTTGTACACAGCACTGAAGTCTAAGCTACGCACTTCCTGATCTGCAGTCCGCTGCAGACAGAGCACATACATTATCCTAGAAAGCTCCCTGGGGCTCCATGGTGAGCTTCTACTGGATGTCACATTAATAACAGCTAATATATGCCACCACTCCACCGTTCTAACAAAGGCTCCATTGACTGGGGGAGATTCCATGTGGGAGTCCTAATGCTAGAGCGCTAACAGGTTGGCTTTGAGGGAGCATCCAGATGCTAATTTGTCACATAAGTGTGTCGACCCTTTGCTCTCGTGCAGCATCCCATGGAGGGCTGGGAACAGACTAGGTCTGTCAGGCCGAGGCCAGAGAACTCACTGGGGATGGTGACTGTATGATGTGATGTGATGGGGGTGGGGGAGCTAAGGCAAGAAAGTGTTAGGGCCTCTAAAAAAAAGAAGAATGGAAAGTATGAATAATAGCCTTTGACAAGCACATTTTAGCATTTTGCTAATGTTTAGTTACACGTCCTCATGGTGTGGTGTGGATTTTAGGTCAGTGTAATTATATTCATTATATTCATTGTGCTCTCTGTGCAGGATATGGGGGTGGTGTGGGAGTGTTTCCGTCAGCTGCTCCCCCGAGAACTGCTCCCACCCCGATGGGACACTTCATAGCTCATCTTACAGAGTTAGCTCTCTCCCCCCACCCCTTTCTCCCTCTCTCACTCAACTTTTTGCTTGCTGTTTGATTTTAACATTTCTAGCCTTTATTTCCTATCTTCTGGGTAATTCTTTTTTTGTTTCTAGCATTGTAATGGTTCCTATCTTTAAAAGATTTGTAATCGTTCCAGTAAAATGGATAGGCTGGGGGAAAATCCAATGGCTAGTCAGAGCATGCTCCATTGGGCCTTTGCCAGCTGAGTGTTCAAGCATTAATGAATTTGTGTAAAGCTGCCTGATTTTAATCTGTTCCTACATTGAATGCAGCTAAAGTGCTCATTGTCCAGAGACTAGCTCTACAACTGATGCATGGATAGGCTGATGAAGTTTAAAGAGTCCTTTATACAGAACAGCCAGGTCATTAGCCTGTGTAAGGCCCATGCTGTGGTTCTGTATTGTTTTAACCGCCATCAAATTCTCTTTCTCCTGCATGGGAAAAGCATAAAGCAAATAAATACAGCCTAAGGCGAAATTTCCCCTCAACCACAAAAACATAAGAACATAAACAGTGGTTAGCCTCCTTTTTAAGGACACAAGAAAGACTATGAGCTAAGAACAGTGTATTACTCTGATTTAAGTGGCTCCTTTATCAAGCTCAAAGTTATATTTCTGTGCCAGTGGTGATCAGGCTGAGATTACGCTGAAAATCGGCTGGGTTTGTTTATACGGGGCAGGAAATGCTCCAGCAGATGAAGTGGAGCAGGAAGTCCCCCTGCGCCTTTGATATAGCAGAATCCCTGCGGAGCTTTCTCAGCACTTTGTAACCCCAGTGAGGGGTAATTAAAGCAAGCTTATCTGAGCGGACTTGTACATTGGCTCTTGAAGTTCATGTGGTAAATGTGGATGTACTACAAACCGTCCATCAGGCCCGAGGGAGGGGAACTCAGACAGCCCACCCTTCCCTGGCCTTATCATCAGCCACAGAGCAGATTTGCGTGTCAGAACGTGAGCGATGCTGCACTGCCTGCCCCCCCACAACACCACCATGACCAGATCCACTACTGAGCTCTCTTTCTCTGGTGTTTACAACAAATGTCTGATTAGTGGATGCAATGAGCATACTTTTCCCAGCTGATCTCAGCACAGGAGAGCACAATTAGCACCACTCTCATAACAGATCATGAGATCTTTACACAAAGTAAAGGCCGACTTTTTCAATTGCACTTTCAAGATGTAACAGCAACCATATTAAATACCAAAAGGAAAAGACCAAAAAAGGGGAAATGTGGATACAATGACAGAGACAAAGAATGGAAAGAATGGTTTTGGAGAACACAGTGCACAATAAACACATGATTAAATGTTTATCTTGATGTTTCTGGAATCTAGCAATTTAGAAAGACCATCATTCTTGATGCTCCGATCCATTTTAGAAATGTTGTAAACTCTTGTAACAAACGCAACCACACACATGAACTAGTTTAGTTTTCCATGCCCCAATGGCTGCCAGCCTCAGACCAGACCTCCACTGTTATTCACACACTGTTATGTAAGTCTGCCATCCCACAGCATGTGTGTTTTCTCTCTTTAGTGCAGACCAAGGCCCAGGGCTGAGATCCTGTGTTTAGAAAGATGTCCAGAATTGTTTTTGAAACATAATGTCTGAGTTTATCCTTGATAACCTTTGCATTGACTTGTCTATTTGGCTTAGAGAGAGAAGTTGTGTTATTCTGATGTTTTGAGTGTATGCTTTTGTGAAAATAAATGCTCTTTTAAAGAAGAAATAAAAGAGTTTGATGTATTATGCAAACATTTAAAGTTTCAGAATGTTCAAAGTCCCCAGTCCATAAAGTCCATACATGAAAACTAAACTACAAAACAATCCATTTTCAATGAACTGTTTTTCTGATGTCATACGTCCTCCTATTTAACCAATAGCAGTTTAGCTCCGCCCATTCACACTGAAGGTATAAGGAGTGATTCAGCCCAGACTACTTGTTGAATGAGACACAATACAGCGCAGCCAATGAGAACTAAGCTCATTTACGTATATCAATCTTAAATGCAGAGTAACAAAAACAGCCTGTTTGATTCTCAGGAACATAAAGAAGTTGAAAATGGTTGTGGATCAATGAATTGTGACAGTTTTCAGTACATTAAACCACACAAACATTGTAAGTGGTGCTCAGGAAAAGCAGTAAAATACATATGCGCCTTTTAAATCATCCAACATGTGACTGAAAAGTCCAATCAGTGGCTTGCAAAAGTGTCAAAGTAGACATCTCTGGTATGTCGACTTGCAGTGAAATTCCAAGAAGCTAGTAAAAAAAATAATCCACACTCATGGATCACAATCAAGGATTTATTTCCCAGATTTTACAGTCACATTTTACAGTGACTCTTCTACCTGTAACTATAACAACACTGTTTTCATAACAACATATTATGGACATTTCCAATGAACTTGGTGTCAGGGGAAGAGGAACTATCTTTCCTCTTTTCCACAGATGTGAGTGTGTGTGTCATTTTGCAGAATCATTTAAAAGCTGACCAGTTATACAGAGGTCAGTCTATATCATTTAGCAAGACATGATGACCGTGTCACAATAACACAGCGCTCTGGGCGGTAACCAAGAGATGGGCCCCTCTTAAGCCTGCAGTGATATATATTTAAAAACACTTTAAAGAACACATACACACTGCACAGTGCCAAACTATAACAGGCTTGTCTCTACAGAATCACAGTAAAACAGGGTTCCACATTAAAGAGAAAGGTAGTTTAAATAGGGCTTATCATGCAGGCATGTGGGTAGGAAGCTGTAGATGTGGTAGGTCCCTCACACACCTGCATAATATACTGTGGAGACCATCCTTCATTTTTTTAATTACTAGTCAAAACAGTTATTATGTTATTCATTTTTTACCACTGGAAAAATAGAGAAACTATATATTTAACAGAAAATGACACAGGTGCCTCAACAACTAAATAAAATATCAATTTTTTTAATATTTAGTGTGTCCACCTTTTGCCTTTTTGTTCATTCTTTTTGTCTTTTCGATAGACTTGCTTTTAGTTGTCAATTAAACTTGCAAGGACATTTTTCCACACCTCTGAAGTTCAGGCTTAGAAGTTGGTTGCATTTCCTTCTTCTAACAATCCAAGTGATGCCAAGCACAATTGGGGATGTTGAAGTCTGGACTCTGGGGTGGTCAGTCCAACACCAGCAGCTTCTTTGTTTGAACTGCAAGTTTTCTTGTTCAATTTTTTTTGTGTATTATCTCAGTATTTCAACTACTTGGCTGCTACATATTCTTTCAGACCCATAGTACAGTGATTAGTAATAAGAACCCAGTAATGTCCACAGTCAAGGTTTTGAGATAGTGGGTTGTGTGAAATGAGATAAGAGTCAGCTGATATTCTTTATAAACCTTTGTTCTGCTTGAATTTTTACATTGTACATGCTCATACACCATGTTATATTCTTTGTATGTTATTTGTTAATAACACCTGAAAAATTCTGACACATTTGTGCATCCTAAGATCAAAAAATGTATCGGTAAAAAGGTGCTTTTTGAACTTCAGACTTCAGGTATATAAGCTTCAGGTGCTAACATATCATTTGTTATATAAATAACTCACAGTTAAGCACTGTGAATGAGGTGTGGCATTAAATGTTCTTAGATGTTCTCAGATTATTTTTTATTTTTTATTTTTGGAAACAAAAAGCTCTGTGTGAGATATTTTTTGGCCTTTTCAGAGCCAACATCTACAGCAAAGATCTTTCACACACTAACAAAATGCTTCTCACCAGACTGGAGGTACTGAAAGTGAATGGACCCCAACCAGTTTGAACTCTTAAAGACATAACTAAGCCAAAAAGTCTTATCTATAGTCTAGCTTTCTAGTCATCCATTCATGCCCCAGCACTGAAAGAGTCTCAGTGGGGGTCAACAGTGCTGGGAAAATAGAGTTGTGTGAATATTTGAAAGGAAAGGGGGGATTTGGATTTCTCTATTTTTTTAAAAAACTACCCTTTTGCACAGTCATGATACTGTGCGCTGGTGTGACTACAAAGAGCACAAACATTTCTGAAAACCAAAGCTTTGCTCATGGAAAGCCAGCGGAACTGAGGGGGTTGTGAGTGTGCATTTATTGCGCTCTTAGTAACTGTTTCTGGATTGCTGAAGTGGTTTAGTGTGAAGCAAAGATTTTCCCACACTGTAACTCTTGGGATCAGTGAATCAGAACATTTGTTCAGAGAAAGTAAAATGTTAGAATGTCTGAATGATACTATGCGATGATACTGAACTGACAGTGAAACCTATATAGATTAAAGCTCATGTTAGGGTTACCAAAAATATATTCCAGTCTATCTTATCCTTTGCTGTATATAAACAAATGAACAGTCTAATCGCAGTATTAGACACGGCATATCTGAAAAGACTTGTTTTCCTGCACTGAAAAAGGAAAAAGTTAGTATACCTACAGTTCATAACCCACTCCCTGGCCCCACTACCTGTTGTTTGAACCTATTTCTGGACAGTCTGACCACTGGTTCTTGGGAAAATCTGATTGTTCAGTAACCTTAGCAAAGCATGTCCAAACCATATGACCGGTAGCGTAGAAACACCTCTACTACTTTCCAGGCCTGTAAGTGTACACTGAAGGATTTAAAGGTAAAACTCTCCCCTCCGTCCCTAAGTAGGGGTGCTGTAGATAACACCATCTGGAAAAGTCTGTGAGTGCATATCTGTGTCTAAACGTTTCCACTCACAGCTTCACTCTTACTCACTGAGTTATGACTCAAGACCTGTTAGCTTAACAGTATCTCTGCATCGGTTCCAGTCATATACGCTACGTTTGTATTTATCATATTCCTGGCACTGGTGGTGTGTTTTTGTGCAGGATTGTATGTTGGATATATACATATGCATCTGTTCTACAAGCACATTTTAATGTGGGTTTTGTACACTCTGCCAGCTTTCCTAAAATGTATCTTAGTCATCCTGCCATTAAAGCAGTGAAGGAACAAGCATCACGCATTTTAAAACTTCTGGGAAACAACAACATACTAGAGAATTCTCCGCAGGGAATGCCAGGAAAGAAGAAGTCTACACCTTTCTTAAAGAACACAGGGAACATGAAGCTGAGCCCAACATGTACTTCTTGCAGATTTTTGCAGGCTAGATTGCTGTGTTTAATTCTTCTAGTAGTGTGAATAATAGCAGATAACATCCCCTCCTCTGTTATACTCTGTATAGAGCCCAAGGCAGACCCATTTTCATGGCCTTTCATTTTTATAGCCTGCTGGAGTTGTTGTGATTACTTCCAAAAGAGGCTGTTAAAACCAATGTAATTTCCAAAAACAAAGTGATACTGAAATTAGTTAGTGCAGTTTTGTCAGAGTATCTGCCCAATGCATTCATGACTTTAATCATTTCTTCCTGCACTCCATCCTTTCACTTTGAGGATGTATTTGACCTTGTTTTGGCATTGGAACTGTACACAGAGGCAATTCACTGTATGTTGTCATATGACATCCAATCCAAAATCAAAAAGAAATACTTTAAACATATTAGATCATTTGTTTTATCCTGAGATTCACAAATTTATGAATTGTCTAAGAGTAACATTTAATGATGATTAGATTCAAACTCCAGAAAGATTGGTGGAGATAATATCCAATATCCGAATACCAGGTGTTTAAGAAGACAATAGTGGTTAAAGACTCTGCTCTCATATCTTTAGTCACAGTACTTTTGGCACTAGAAGATTACTGGTGTAGATGACTGGTTATTGCTGATGGAGAAGAGAGAACAGCCAGTCATCCATCTCAACTCTAAGGAGAGGATGCGGTGGTGGGTGGATGTTGAGGGCATTACAGAGATAGAGATCAGTACTTAGAGCCCCTCTCCACAATGATAAGGGGTCCCCTTATCACCTCAGCAGGGGCTCTGCTGGATTAACTCTGACTACAGTTGGACTGTTTTTCCTCTACACCCACTCCCCCTTCCTCAAACACATTTCCATTGTTGCAACACATCATATCTGTGGTTTGTCCACTCCACCCCTAAAAAATAAAGCACAGAGTTGGGCAATTTTTGGGATACAAAGAAAGCCATGTAATGTTGAGGCTTTAGGACATTCACAACAAGTTTTACATTTATGTACATATATATATATAAAATATACAGGCACCAAGAGTGCAAGGGCACAGAGCAAAGTTCACTGAGAGTGGTGTTGCCTGTGAATTTCTAAGTCTAAGAGTGTGTATCAATGAGAAGCTTCCATGTCCTCATCCCTCAGTGTCTCCTGTGAGTGAGTCCACAACAGTCAGACCGCAAATGAAAAAGTACTCTAGTGACTCAACACTTTCATGCTGGCCGCTACACATTCACATCCCTGGAATTCTCTCCGTGTGTTTTGCTGTAACTATGGATACCATGCTCCCACATCCAAAGCAGTCACCGTGTGGAAATTGTAATTCTGAAAAATGACTTAAAACGCTGCTAAAGGAAATGGTAGAATGGATTGTCTGACAAACAGTACTGCTGACGAACCCGGGAGTTTGTTATAGAAGCCTCAGTCAGGAGGTTTTGAGTATCAAATACAGCTGGAGACCTCGAAGTTACAATTTTCACATGATGGGTTTTTTATTATAATTGACACTTCACATTTAGAATTGGTCATTCCAAGATTCCAGGACAGTCATTAGTTAATTTTGGTGTTTGGACATTGTATTGGTGTGTGTGTACACTCTTAATAATGTAAGGTTCTTTGGAGTGATGCTGTGGAAGAACAACCACTACCACTACACCACTCTGCTAAAAGGTTCTTTAGGTATGCAAAGGTTGTTCTTGTATGTTACCACTCCAAAGAACAATCTCTGGCATATTTCATTTCAAGATTAGACTGTGTAGGTCAGCAGTTTAATTTTGTCTTGATTAAGCTTTCAGCAAACTGGATAGAATGTCTTAGAGGTCAATGGTACATCCTCCAGTCACTCATAGTGTAGCACACTGTGAACCCAGTGAAGACATTTAGGAGTAAGAGAGGGATGTCTGTAGTTTAGACATCCTCGATAAGATGCAGATCTGGTGAACGTCCATTAGCACTGGTCGTTGTTACCCCTTCTCCTAACCTCTCTTCCCTTATACTTTCAGCCATGTCTTTTTACACACTTACACTTACACTTACACAGATACACAAATAGACACTGCACTATGAACAGACGTCACTATGGCTTTGTGGATAATTTATATTGATGAACCAGATCTCACTCCAAATGGCAAAAAATGACCCTGACTAAATACTATTACAGTTTCATACTGAAATCTTTTCCCTCCAAACTCAAAATGAGCTCTCTCACAAATCTGTGGAGTTTAAATAAATGGAAGAACAAACTAAAGCTGTGCTGAAGCTGAGAATTCTACATTTTGCTTCAACAAAAGCAATAATCTAGTTCATACCAAAGACACAACATACATATGAAGTCTCATGTTCCTGTGTAGTCTTCAGAGACACAAAGCCACTGTAATGATTTAAGGAGAGAAAATCACTTTAAACGGTGCATAAACGCTCTTGTCCAAGGATGTCTTCCAGGACAGACGGCTGCAGGATGAGTTTGTGCTGAGTTTCGATATTCAGAGTAGTCTGGCTTGAAGCTGATGGGGGTTGCAGCTGTATGCTGCTTCGCTCCTCTGGGAGGATGAAGTCATAGTCTGGAACAGAGATGTAGAGATTACAGTGGGCTTAAACTAACAGTTGCTCACTTCACTGCACTGCATATTCAGTAAACTTACATGCAAAAGACTTTGTTGAAGTTTTCGTTGAACTTTTAACAGCAGTTTAAGTCGCCTCAGCGTATGTTTTTAGGAAAAGCCTATAATTGGTATGGAATCTTTACATTATATGGAAGTTCTTTGAACTTAAAAAAGTACTCACACTTATCATTTTCAAAAATGATTCTTTATAAACCCATTAAAAGAATCTTTAGGGAACCAGCAGTGCATATTGCTCCAAAGAACGCTTTTCAAGAGTATAGCCCATATATTTTTCATTATTGTACTCTTTCTCAAATATGGAAATATGTTAAGACAGTAATGCAAGAAAAAACACAGGTGACTGAGTCACTCATAGTAAATGTGAGCACAAGGCAACCTCCATATTTAGCTATCTGCCAGAGAGGCTTGAGGTTTCCTGAGTTCATTTCCAGGAATCCCTCAGTGTCTCTGCCTCTACTTCTTTGACTAAGCTCTCTAATGGGGATCCTTCTGGATGTAGTTCTGCCATTTCTTTCCTCCTGCCACCAAATTGCCCTTGCCTTGCAGGAATGTGATAATGAGACTTTCTGCCACCTACTTCCTATGGAGATTTAAGCACTAGACCTGATGACTGAGAAACGTTCTGAGATTGAACTCATCGCTTAGGATAAATCACTCCAGTTTAGGCAAAGCAAAACTGATTCATTAAGCGGATATAGTGTGTGGTCAGGAGAGCAGGCTGGAAAAACCACTAAGAAACGTCTGAATCATTACATCTAAAGGATTGCCAACACTTGCTGAGAGAATGGGGTAAATTAAATAAAGTGTTCATTGTGTTGTTTTAGCTAAGAGCAAATATTTGCTTCATTAAAAGCAGCATGAAGTGTAAACTTATAAAATCACCCTGAAGGAACAACAACCACAGCCAAAAGGAAGGACTTCTTGCATATTAGCACCTAAATGGATTAACCCCCCATCTGCTCCCCTGGGGAAGGGTGTGGGGAAGGGTGCAGACGGACTTGGGGGGGGGCTTGAGGGGGCCATCTGAGCTAAACCCTGACTCAAACTCAAACAGCTGGTCCAGAGACAGAGGGCCTCTGAATCATGCGTTATAGAGCAAAACATGTGATGTCATCACAAAGAGCTTGTGTGGGTTGTGATGTGTGTCTCACGTCTCAGCCTCATGAATATGTCAGGTTCCGAAAGCTAACTCTTCCATGTCATTTTAATTAAGTACAAGGCAGCTCCTTCAGCACAATAATCCCCACTGAGAGAGACAGAGCTGTTCAGTTTAGAAATGAAAGGGTGCTGATATCAGGACTGGGCTCTACTGGCTGCCCCAGCAGATAAACTCAGAGATAAGACACACATGCAGACGCAGACAAAATACACCCAGCTGTGAGGCTTACTTAGCATTCAGGTTTAAAGATATGTCAAGCTTAACAATACAAAATCTTGTTCATTTTTTCTCATTTGTAATGATATTAATACTTTTCTTCAAATGAGCAAACGTTCATTACCACAGAAGGACGTTTAAGATTTTTCCATATGCAAATCCTTTGTTTACTTGTGTTTTTAGGATTTTCTTTCTCCTTGTGTCTGCCTGTCCCTCTTTCAGGGGGTGATGGTTACCTCAGTTTGACTTTATCTAGCCACTTAGCAGGGCAGGCAGATACAGTTTCAGCTCTTGGTTTGGCTAATTGGTTTCAGATGAGTATAAAGAACAGAGGCCTGGAGCCCGAAGGGATCAGCCTATGTCAGACAAAGATAAAGCTTCACTGTGTGTATACCTGGGGTGTTTTCACCATGAGTCTGAGCACATTTAGTAACACAGTCATAGCATAACTGCAATGCAGGAATGCTATAAATTAAGAAAAATTAGCAAAGCTTTCCTCCAAGCAGAATCCAAATTCTCAGTGTTTTAGAGGAAACCAGATGAGGATGTGAATGCTGTCATGGCCCTCCTGTATATTCTGCCCCATCAGACGTGCTTGTCTGGCCATCGAGAGCTACTTTTTCATCATAGCAATGAGTGAAAACAGACGCTGAAGTAAATAAACAAAAAAGAGGAGTTCACAAGAAGTACAAAATAGGGTTGAGGTTATTAGGATTATGAGTCATAAAAGTTCACTCTCAGGAAAAACTGTAGCTTTCCACATAAGAACATTATCACTAGGGGATCTTCCTAAGTATGTCTCTTTAGTACCTTTGGCAGGGAACATTATTTTGTCATATTCTGTGGCAGTTTTTTTTTTTT
>JAILXH010160011.1:17384-29706 GCA_023558415.1 Piaractus mesopotamicus
AAAGGAGCTCTTTGTAGAATCAATCACTTAGATGAAGTTCATCAACTACGAAACTGAATGGGCTCAGAACTCAGTTGATTAGGTGACATTTATCACTCAGTTTGGGACTCTTCTACTAGGCACTTGATTCATTTAACTGCTCAAGATTCTACCTCATTAATCAAAGCTTACAAGAGATCACAAACGTTAATCATTTCTTCTGTTAATGGCTTAAAACCACATTACCATATCAATCGCTGTCATTGTGCCTACGAACTAGAAAGAAGAAATGCAACGTACCAGAAACCAGTTTGCCAATCACATTAGTTCGGTTTGGTATGAAGCAAAAAACTCTGGACCACTTCTTAACAAACTCACAAAGGCCCTTAGGCTGCCCATTTTCACACTAATGATTTTGCTCACACTTTTTTTTTGCACCACTCTGTACTGCTATGAGCTTCTCTGCACTGTTGTTCTTACTATGTGTCAGAATAGCTGCACAGCAATAGTTAAAGGGGAACTCCACCAACTCTTTAAAATTCCTGAATAATTAAGCAGTATTATAAAGTTATTAAGAGTGGTTTGATGTAAACTGCTATAATCTAGAGAAGCTTATCCAGTCAGAATTGTTCACAGAGGTGGTGATAGGAACTAGACATCTGAAGGGTTATATATATTCATGGCAGAGAGCTGGATGCTAGGTGTCGTTAGGCAAAATAGTACGCAAGGAAAGCTTCTCATTCAGATTCATTACTGTTTTATCATCATTAACATTACATATAAAAACTCAGAAGACATGTCAGTTCATTGGTCGTTCTGGATCTTAAATAAAAAGGCTATGTTTGTGTGGAGACTCCTGGTTTCTGTCACCATCACTGTAAAGAAACCTGGGTCAGTAAGTTTCTTTACTTACAGTGAACTGTTTAATATCAAACTGCTCTAAATTACGTTGCTTACAACTCAACAATTGTATTATACAGTGTTTTTTTTTTAAAACGATGGAATTCATCTCTAAGCTGTCCACAATACTGCAGTTTCCTGCACTGCCTATACTGTCTGTTCATAGGAGTTATAGTGTCCATTCATATAATGCCTGCAAGACTAAGTAATTAATTTGGTCTTTTCTATATTCTGTGTGAGTGTATGTATATCTCATAACATAGAACTTTACAGGACTGCAAAACACTCTTGCGTTTTGTTAAAGATTTGCCTCAGGTATCTAACCTTACGTTACGCTGGTGCTCCGCTAATTTCTTTAGAAAAGTGAAAACCAGAAAGCAGTCGGCTCCACAGCACAAGCCTGTCTGAGGTTTACCACAAATTTCCTTTTCTAACTCAGTATTAATACCGATACTGTCAAGTAATGAGTTTCTATGTTCAGAACTGTGATCGTTTTAGCTTTTCAACTACCTCTAACTAGCATTAGTGAGAGAGTTGGCAAAGAAATAAGCTTTTTTTTCCAACAGATTTTGGACTTCTTACCTTGACGACTCCCCTGTGAAGCCTCCATCCGTCAGCCTGACTTTACAAAACAAAACACCGTTCACAAATGGCACAGACGACAGTTCTTCCAACTCGAAATCTACTTTAAATTTGAATTTCTTTTTCTTCATCATGATGAAAGACATTAGGCTATTGTAACGTTAGCTAATACTGAGCGAGGCAGCCTCTTTCTGGCGAGTGTCGAGGCAGCGGCGCCGCCAGCCTGAGCGTTGATGTTCAAGTCAGGGATTTTTGACTGTAACTGCAAGAACGTTGGAGCGTTTTTTTTCAAGCGAGCCGTTGAGCGAATGAATTTTAAGCAGCCTCTACACTTCAAAATAAAAGTCCTTCGGGCTGCTGCGTTCCATTTTACAGAACAACGTACTCTAATAAAAGTCACATCCGTTTTTTTTCATAATTTCATTAATAAAACATACTTAGAGTGTCTTTCAAATCTAGAGCTACATGTAAATTTAACACTGGTGTCCACTCTGTCGAGTAATGCTACTTAGGTAACAATAAATATAAATGCCCGAGAAATGCAAAACAATAAAAAAATAGCTAAGCTAAGAATATTACACATACAGATCATCTAAACCCCTTATCCTTCTGGGTCGCGGAGCTAAAAATAGTACATCCAATATATTCAGATATACTTTTTAATTTTTTAATGTATACTATCTACCTTTAACATCGAATTGTCAAAAATAATTTTCAGGAATTTTTGAAACTGTAATAAAAACAAACTAAAACATCTATTTACATAAGTATTCAGACCCTTCACTATGCCCCTGCAACTTGAGCTAATTTGCATCCTAATTAATTTAATCATCCTTGATATGATACTAAAACATGACTGTGGTTGTGGAAAATTCAATAAACCCAGTCTAACAGAACTTTAGACATTCTCTTTAGAAAAGGGAGAACTTGCCTGAGAGGCAACCTTCTTAGCAGCACTCTATCAGTCATAACTTGATGATAGACAGGCTAGATGGAAGTTTGTAACAATAGAGAGAGGGAATACATTTTAAAGGATGAGGCATAAATAGGTAGAGGTAAACTTTATTTATTGATTGATTGATTGATTGTTCGTTCACAGTCGATATTACCATCTTGTGGACTGCAAATTATTCACTTTTTTTTATCGTATATTTAGGCCTGCTCTCAAGCATATGGCTTCCAAATACAGATACTATGGAGTCACTGGGCAGATTGAAAACTTTTAAATAGCTTTAGTCAATTTACTTCATGCTACTTAGTGGAAAAATCTATGTAATCAACTCCTTCAGTCCTACAATTTATGGTCCATTTTACTGGGTTCTTTGTGTAGACTTACACTTCCAATATTTCATTTTAGCATATTTTATGAACATTAACATGTTTTATGAATCAGAACTGCAAAGCTGAACTGCTAATGTTTGGTGCAGACTTTGCCAAATTCTCTCTACAATCCTCTTTACTAAATTTACACCCAAGTTTTTTTGTAAAGAGCCCAAAAACTCTGAGCTGATTATAATGTCTGTTAATAAGTCTTTGTAGTCATGTTATGAATGGATTAACTTAAGCCTACTGAAAGAAAGATATAAATATACTGTTCACTGTTTACTTATATAAATAAATTGTTTAGACACAAACAAAACTTTACATTAATAATTTATACTGAAGGGAGTTCATACTGCCAAGGGTTCTCCAACTCCAGTGATGTGACTCGGTGTATAGTTGCTTACTCTGCACAGTTGTAAATATGTGACAAGGAGAAAAAGCACAGTAAGTTCTATTTGGGTTTTTCTGTAGGACTTTTATCTGGAAAAATCTCATTAAAACAAGCAAACGTAGCAGAAGATGCTATGAGAGCCGGTTTATGAGGAGCCTGGCCACTTCCTATCCCCCCCGTTATATCAAAAACAGGACTGAACAGCAGAGGGCGCCCGCGAGTGAGTCCTCAATGAATGGGAGTAAATGGCGCTCAACGGCTAAAAGCGAAAAGATAAAACAGTTTGTAATCACTTTCCCAGAAAGTTTCTTTAATTTTAGAAAGTATAAGGATGTATTTTACTAAAAAAAAAACAAAGGCATCTTACCTATATCTTTCCTTTTTTCTACAGCAAACGGGTTTGGGCAGCAGAAGGCGGGCATTACTGCTAGAGAGTGATGATTGATTGGAGAGCGGAGCAGCTCATTGGCTGTTCGCGCTCACTGACGTCATGGATATACATGAGGCGCCGTTTTAAACTCCTATAACTGGAGTTTAAAAGCTCTTAAAAATATAACGGCGGTGTTAAAATGTTTTATGCTGTTCTGTATTCAGGAAATGAATGTATTCTTTTACATTAAAAATGTTTAAGCGTTTATAAACTATGATTTTGCTCAAATGCTCCATATCAACCCATTAATTTTGGACTCACTCGGGAGAGGGAGAAGCGCCCTCTCGCGTTTGAGAAAACCCGGAAGACATTGCAGGGTGGTAATTCTCATCTCTACAAGTTCTCTGGTTGCTATGACAACGCAGAAGCCCGGTCTCCTAGGAAACCGTAAACAGGTTCTGTGAGAGGAGGAGAGTGGACCTTTCGAACTTGTCTAACCCGCCGAGCTGCTCTCATAGGAAGCTCGTAGAAATCATTTCCAAACTCCCGGGCGAGAGAGATGGAGGAATTATCATCCTTCCAGAGTCTGCAGGCTCTTTCGGCCTTGCTGTCCACACCAGCAGACGAGGAGAGCGACGAAGAGGACGGAAAGGTAAAACTAGCTAGGTTAGTTAGCACAGAGGGCCCAGCTTAGCTTCTCTGGCTAACTTCTGTAGCTAACTAGCTAGGTTAGCTAACTCCTTCTAGCGGCGGCTCCAGAGAACCTCTAGAAATTTTTAAACAGGCTCTGGTTGATCACTGTAGCTAAAGATGTAAGTTAGGCTGCTGCTGCGTGAAAAACAGTTTCTCATTAAGACATGCAGTCAGGCCAATTGTTAATACTAAATTGCCCCTAGGTGTGAGTGTGTGTCTGTGTGTCTGCCCTTTCATTGACTGGTGACCTGTCCAGGGTGTTTCATGTGCTCCAGCAGCCCCCCCGCGACCCTGAGGGATATGCGGGTTTAATGACGAATGAATGAATGAATGAATGAATGGGAAAAAACAACAACAACAACAACAACAATACTTGAGTAAAGTACAAATCTTCCAAATGTTTACTTAAGTATTTTAGCAAAATACAATTATGCCAGTATTTTCCACCCTTGCAAATTAGACCCAAAAAGCGCACATGAGAAATAAATGTAAATAAATCTCTTATTGTTCAACGTCTGATTGTAAATTTTGTCATTAGTAGCAAGAAACAACCACAGTCCAGAAACAAGAGCTTTTGTCACATGTGTTTTCTGGAATAACATGCATTGTGCCACACACAGGATCCAGGTTAATCGTTTATCTGTTCAAGAGTAAATTACTGTTGTGTTTATTGGCCAGATGAATGTATGATGAGCTTGCATCTTATTTGGTACCTCTAAACACTAAAGTCCATTTTTTAGTGATGCAGGTCTTCTCAGCATAAATCTTTCTTCAGGGAAAATGTCCTTGCTTCCATATGTAAACATTTAGTCTTTCAACAGCCATTTTCCCTCTACGCAGAATGCGAAACAAATGGCGAGAATGGGCCCGGGACACATTGGTGCTCCTTCTTCTGCCTCTGAGAAAGAGGAAAAAGCAGGTGAGCTCTTAAAATCCACCATAACTGTGTAATAAAGCCTTTGTTGAGATCAGTAATGCAACTCACTGACTGGCTTTACTGACATTCCAACAAACTGTATGATGAGGATTGTACAAATTTATTTGCAAATATTCAAATTAAACTGAATAAGTCCTCTTTTTTTGAAATACAAGTTGGATGTGATATGTAAACACTGCTAAAGTTTCAAAACATACTGTTCATTCCCCAGTTCATGCAGTCTATATATGGAAACTAAACTGAAAAACCAGCCATTTTAAATTAATTGTTTTATGATGTTATGAAAACCAGTGCTTGCATATATGTGCCTATTCAGCCTACAGCAGTTTAGCCCCACCCATTCATGTTGAAGTTATAGAGCTCTGAAATCTTGCATCATTCTGTTTGCCCATATTAGCAACTTCAGGTCTGAGCAGGATTTCTCTATGAGAAAATGAATGGGATCTTTGAAAAAAGCTGCTGTTGCACCCAGTGGTACACAAAAATGTTCTGCATGCATCTTTCCTCTAAATGTCACTGGATCTTCTGAATTACGAGGTTGTTAAGGAGTCAAAATATAAACATTGCTACATCCATGCTAATAGCAAGCTGCCACTCCTGCTCATTGAAATGAAGTTGCATGAAATTAAGTCTATTATTAAACGATGCTGGCGATTTTTGAAAATCCCATTCATTTTTACCTTAGAAAATTCCAGCTTAGAGTTTCTGATATCGACTAATACCGGCTACAGAAATGACATCACAACTTCAGTAGGTTATATGAAGAGTTTCAGCCCAGACTGCTTTATGAATTAGGCACAACACAGGGCAGCCAATCAGAACAGAAGTCATTTACATATATCAGTCTTAAAGGCACTGTAACACAAACAGCGTGTTTAATTCTAAGGGTTAAAGAAAGTCTAAAAAGGCTTGTGCAAAAATTAATTTTGACCGTTACAAGGGAACTTCAGAAAGAAGAAAACTAAGTGCAAGAAAAATGTGTGACATAAACATTTTGAGACTTGTCCTCATAAGAACCAAGTATGATAACAAGTAATCCAAATACCTCTCTTGCGTACTCACATACACATTTGTGTGCAAAGTCAACAGTGCCTATTTGAAGAAAAACACAAAAGTCATCTGGGATGTGGAGGAGGTGACAGAAGGGACGCATCTTGATGACCTTGCAGATCCTCGTCCCCAACCTGAGTGAGTGTGCATCAGAATACTCTGCTGTTCAAATATTGGTTCAAAGAGAGCCATTTCAGATGCCTTAGAGAAACCAACATGCTGTAGACACAACCCATACAGTGCTTTCTCTTCTAGGCATTCAGTGTGGATGTTGGGATAATAATCTTGTTTTGTTAATTTGTTTATACTTTTAGCTATAAGCCCCTGCATGAATACTGTTACCTGTAAAAAAAAAAAAAGAGTAACATTGATCTTATTTTCTTTTTCTTTTTTTGTTTTTTATTTTAATACAACACCAATATGAACATGAAAAGTAAACCCTCCCTAGCCTTAAAGCATGGAGTAATGGGCAGTTCAAAAATTCCAAAGAATAACCTCTTTAGCCACAACTATGCTGGTCATGACAACCTGTTGAATAGCATATGAGAATTTTAAGAGAGTATCCACAAATTACAATAATGGGGTCAGGGTTTGAATGTATATGGACCATTCTACTGAATTAGTTCAAACTGCAGTCCTAGAGTAAATTTTTTTTTTATAATTAATTATTAATATTATACATTATTAATATAATTATTAATTATTAAATTATTCAGACCTTAGATATTTACATGGATTATATTTTATCTGTTTAAACCAGTTAAGGCATTAATTGAGATAGATAGATGGCTTATTACTATCTTTCTATCTATCTATCTACACACACATATATATATATATATGTAAAAAAGCAGCATTAATATGGTACTGTCTACTGGGAGGTGACTTTGCCAAATCCTAACCCCAAAATTTCCCCTAGGTTTAATTTTTAAATAAAAAACTTTATTCAAAGATTGCTGTCCCATGTTTTTATGCCACTACCGAAATACAAAGAGTTTCAGTCCATAGGTGGAGCCTTATTTTAGCCACACCCTTGCATTTTGGAGCAGGAAGTGAGACTGCGCCCTTGTCCCTCATGGCCACATGATGAGCAGTTAGCTCACATTGTTTTGTAGTAAATGTGTCCCAGAGTCTAAAAATCAATGTGGAACAATGTGGTAGTCACTACCAAAACACATATTTTCTGCAGTCAAGTAAACGTTTTAGTGTTTTAATAAGAAATATTGTGATTTTATGCGTTTGCAACTGTTTAAAGCCGTGCTTGCTAGTCATGTACTGGTATACTGATACTGTACAGGTTTTTTGAATTATGCTCAAAATAAGCTACAATTGTCACTACTGAAACATTTTGGGAGTGTTATGATTGTTTTGGTAGTGGCAAAATGGAATGTTCAATCATTATTTTAATAAAATAAACATAATTAAGGCATAGAGTCACTGAAAGCAAAAAGAATTTTAGTCAGATAAAAGCTTTAAACTAATTAGGTAGAAGGATTAAGAGCATTGGAAAGCCAATCTAAGGCATCAGTCCAGAAGCTTTGTAGCACTGGGCAAAATTAAAAAAAGCATGAGACAAAGAGCCCTAAGCTCTACCCAATCTAGTTTTCCAATAATGAAGCCAATGAAGCACCTTGAACCAAGTGAACCTATGTCAAGAATTTATGGAGCAATCTGGTATCCTGGACAGGCTTTCCTCACCTATTTCCACTGTTAATGTGCAATTGATCTCTTTGGCCCAGGCCTTTGAGTAATGCTTAGCGTTTGGGAGGAAAGTGCTGAAACGAACCACAAAACCAGTTGTCTAGAAGACGAGTCCACACAAAACAGCTTGGTTAATGAGTGATCGATGGGTTTGGACTCAAGTTAGGTATGCATTCTGATGTAAAGTCAGAATGAATACCTGTCACCAAATAAAAAAGGAAACAGAATGTTGGTCATTTCAACAGAGAGATTCTTGGACTTTTGTGTTTCCTGTGATGGATTTGAGTTGGGTGGGACGATGCCGAAAGAAGTTGACATCAAATTTTCCTCATACCAATCAGAATAAGGGCAAATTATTCATTGTTCATGACCATAGCTAGTGTTGTATTAGAAACACCTCTTAAAGCCCCTGTCAGCATGGTTTCAAATCTTTATATTTTTGTTATATAAATATGCCGAGGAAAAAGTGTTTACCAATGTTACATTCAAGAAATATATTAATTGTAATTAATACAATTTAATAATAAATGATTGACAGTGCCATTTCCTAGACAATGTACACAACCCGACTTCAGTGGCAGTGGTGAGCAACACCGTTAATCACTTACGGTAGGATTCTGCAGCAAGTGGCTGACGCAAGTAGGAAGCAGCGTCTAGCCATGCTACAAACAGCGTTGTAATAAACCTTCATATTTAGTACTGTTACAAATGTAGAAAAGCTTAAATAATCTACTTGCTGGGTGTTTTGACTGTGCTTCAGAGCAACAGAGAGCAATGACTATGTGAGGAAGAGGAATGCGAGTAGCTGACGTATGCATATTGCTAAATCTGATTGGTGTTTTGGCAGATCTGACGTCACATGTGCCAAATTTAGTCCCAGCCAACTCAAATCAAACAGAAGAAAACCGCAGAAAAAGACAATTAAAAAATCTCTCAACAGAAAAGACCAATAGCTTTCTTTTTACTGCCAGTTCATTGTAAAAACACCACAAAAATTACAGATACCTGTATGCAGAAAATCTTAAAAATTAATAGACAGGAGTTTTAACTGTAGTAAAATTTAATGTAAGGCACACCTTTTTGTGACTTAGTGCTTGAATAAGAAAAGCTGTATTTGCAGTGGCCACTTCACACAACTGACACTTACTTTATTTCTCTTTTCCCTCTATTATAGCTGGATGTTGTGCAAGCAAATTAAGTAATTAAGTAACTAATTCATTCTTTCTGCATTATTTACTAGCTAGCCAACAAATGATTATGTTGCTGTAATGACTTATCAGTCATAGCCATGATACAATAATGTAACATATATTAACAGTGGCCCTTACTTATCAAGCACCGAAGTGTAAGAACGCTGATCTTAGGCCTCATCAATCCATGTAATCCATGAATAGTTCTATTCAATGCTATGTAAAAGGAACATCAGCATTATTAATCTGAGATGTTTGATAAATATATGCCAGTGTTTGCATGATAAGTCACTTATCATCACAGCTATCATAATCATGCCCGGTTGAACGTAACTTCACCTCCATAATCAGATATCACACACAAAGTCCAACTTCTGCCAGAAACAAAGGTTTAAAAAGCAAAAAAAGAAAAAAAAGAATGTTGCCATCGCTGTCAATCACCATGTGGTCTGAAACACCCACACAGTTCTGATCATGCAGAGACGTTGACCTTTTCTAGCTTTTAACTCCATTTGAAATACTGTTTAAGAGTTTTTGGTCAATGATCATCAAGTCACATACACTGCGTAGCCAAAAGTATGTGGACACCCAAACATTACATCCTAATGTCTGATTTCAGAACTATGGGCATTAATAAGGAGCTGTTCCCCTCTGTGCTGCTTTAACAGCCTACGCTCTTCTGAGAAGGCTTTTTGCAGGGATTCACTTCAACTGAGCTGCAAGAACACAACTGCGGTCAGCCGCTAATGTGGGGCAGTAAAGCCTGTTTCTCAGTTGGCATTCAAATTGACCCCAAAGGTGTTTAATGGGATTGAGGTCAGGACCTGTGTAGGCCAGTCGAGTTCTTCCACACCAAACTCCATCTTAATGAATCTTACTTTGGTCCTTTCCCAAACTGTTGGCACAAAGTTGAAAGCATACAATTTTCTAAAATGTCATTAAGATTTTTTTCACTAGAACTAAGGGAGGTGGGCCAAACCATGAAAACCAGCCCCAGGCCATTATTCCTTCTCCACCAAACTTTATGGATTCAGGCAGGTATAGTTTTCCTGGCATTCATGCATCAGTGTGCCAGATTGTTAGGCATGAATCATCATTCCAGAGCACTGGTCACCAGCCCTGCTCCTAAAGAGAGCTACCTTAGAACTCCAGGAGCTGGGTTGGTGACCATTGCTTAAGAGACATTTTTTCCACTGCTCCAGGATCCAAAGGCATTGTGCTTTACACCACTATAGCCGACACAGCATTGCACGCTGTGATTTTAGGCTTATGTGTGTCTGCTCGGCCATGAAAACCCTTTCCATAAAGCAAACAGTTCTTTGCTTCCTGAGACAGTTTGGAACTTGATAGTGAGCGTAGCAACTGATGATGTAAAACACTCTGTCCTTCAGCAATTAGCGGTTCTATTCTGTGCGTGTATGTGCCCTAATGCTTCGCAACTGCCACTTCACAAAAACAGCACTTACAGTTGACTGGGGCAGATCCAGCAGGGCAGAAACTGGACCGACTTGGTAGAAATGCACCAAGGCTTCCTATAACAGTGATGCGTTGAAAAGCACTCAGATCTTGAGTGCGACCCCTATAAAACAGCCAAACCCACCTGAAGGAGAGTCCACATACTTTTTGCCAAGGAATGTAGTTTTATATCATTGCCTCTTAATTAATGTGTTTTACTGCTTATATATTATCTGAGAGGAACCAGTAGATCTTACTCAGTAATATCTGGTAGAACTGAAAATGTACTGAAGATGGTTTTAGTATCTGTTCCTTATGGTGTGACTGCTAGTGTACATGTTTGTGTGTTTGTAGGTATGAGGTTATTCTGAAGCAGAGCGTGGGTACTGAGGATCTGTTTCTGGGCATGAGCCGAAAGGATCCGTCCTCCATGTGCTGTGACAGCCTGCTGGTAAACTCTCCTCCTCCTGTTCAGACTTGCAAGAGCTTCCATTGAACCTGCTGACAACATTATTATGCAGTAAAATCTAGTGTGGGGGGATATATAGTCTATACCGGTTTTGGGGTCACACAGCAATATTGAATTTTAATTTTAATGGTACTGAGACATTTAAAAAAACTGCACTCTACAATGTTATTTGGCAAGTTTTGCAAATGGATTTGAAATAAATGTTCAAAATACATAAAAAAATAATAGTAACTCTTCTCACAATGTTCTTTGTGTCTGGTTAAATGACTCACATCCTACATTTTTCTTGTTTTTTTCCCCAAGAGGTCCTTTCATCACATTTTTGTGGATTTATATACCAAAAACAGTCATTTTTACATCACCATTTTCCAACCTCTCTTTACCCTTTAGAATTAAATAGGATTTTTTTTGTTACTGTGCTTTTAAGACATATATCTAAGTGAGCTCTGTTTTAATTCCTGTTTATTGTACCAGCTTAGGAGGCCATCCATGCACTGATTTTCATGACCTCACAAAAACAGCTAATTTAAAATAGGCTGTTTTTTCAACTTAGTTTCCATATGCAGACTGTACGGACTGGGGAGTGAACAGTGTGTTTTGAAAGTTTAACAGTGTTTACATACTACATCAAACTCTTTTATTCAAGTGAGGAATTTCCATGATATGAGCTCTTTGATGTTTACAGTACTATGTAAAGTTTCATTTGGCATCACTTTAAGCAAAGCAGAAGGGACAAAACAGTCCAGTCAAGTTAATCCAAGTTATATCAGGTTTGTGAGGCATTATTTTAGTATAGAGCAGCAGAACTCGGGAAGCACAAATATCACCTGAACCCATTCTATATTTGAAAAATATGGTGATATTAAATTTGATCAATAATGTATATATTTTGTGTAGTTATGGAACCTATTGGTACAAATGAAATGTACCTTCTCTCACTATCTCTCTTTCTCCTGCAGGTCAGAGTGAAGCTGCCAGACACTAAAGCCTCTGATCTAGCGCTGGACGTGAAGGAAACATTTCTTGATCTCAGAACTCCAAAGTAGTATGTTCTCCACCATTCTTAAAAGCTACACATAGAGAAGAAGACATTGAGAAAGAAAAAGACATACCCATACTTTAAGTTCTATACATTTTAAATTATTTCATATTTAAATATTTTATTTTGGCTTTCCAGCTTTCTTTCTTTTTCATTCAGAGTCCCATTATTCGAATAACCTTGCAGTTACAATATTGTCCAAGCATTTAAAGCAATCAATGAAACAATTAATTAATTATATAT